>SJYX01013669.1:147067-160504 GCA_006410675.1 Oreotragus oreotragus
TCATTACCATCTTTCTAAATTCCATATATATGTGTTAGTATACTGTATTGGTGTTTTTCTTTCTGGCTTACTTCACTCTGTATAATTGGTTCCAGTTTCATCCATCTTATTAGAACTGATTCAAATGTATTCTTTTTAATGGCTGAGTAATACTCCATTGTGTATATATACCACAGCTTTCTTATCCATTCATCCGCTGATGGACATCTAGGTTGTTTCCATGTCCTGGCTATTATAAACAGTGCTGCGATGAACATTGGGGTACATGTGTCTCTTTCTATTCTGGTTTCCTCGGTGTGTATGCCCAGCAGTGGGATTGCTGGGTCATAAGGCAGTTCTATTTGCAATTTCTTAAGGAATCTCCACACTGTTCTCCATAGTGGCTGTACTATATACAAGCAATGTATACAGCTCAATTCCAGAAAAATAAACGACCCAATCAAAAAATGGGCCAAAGAACTAAATAGACATTTCTCCAAAGAAGACATACGGATGGCTAACAAACACATGAAAAGATGCTCAACATCACTCATTATCAGAGAAATGCAAATCAAGACCACAATGAGATACCACTTCACACCAGTCAGAACGGCTGTGATCCAAAAGTCTGCAAGCAGAAGTGACATTTTGATAAATATCCACTGAGGGCTTTCATTTTTCCAAAACATAGATTGGTTAACACCGTTTAGATCGTGTAATACATACTACTTTGTAATCAGATACTAAGATCATGGCATCTAGCCCCATCACTTCATGGTAAATAGATGGGGAAAAAATCGAAACAGAGAAAGACTTTATTTTCTTGGGCTCCAATATCACTGTGGACGGTGACTGCAGCCATGAAACTGAAAGATGCTTGCTCCTTGAAAGAAAAGTTATGACAAACATAGTGTATTAAAAAACAGGGACATTACTTTGATGACAAAGATCCATATAGTCAAAGCTATGGTTTTCCCAGGAGTAATGTATGGATGTGAGAGTTGGACTGTAAAGAATGCTGAGGGCCAAAGAATTCATGTTTTTGAATTGTGGGGCTGGAGAAGACTCTTGACAGTCCCTTGGACTGCAAGGAAATCAAGCCAGTGAACGCTAAAGAAAATCAACCCTGAACATTCCTTGGAAGGACTGATACTGAAGTTGAAGATCCAACACTTTGGCCAAGTGATGTGAAGACCCATCTCATTGGAAAAAGACCCTGATGCTGGGAAAGATTAAGGGCAAAAGGAGAAGGGGATGACTGAGGATGAGATGGTTGGATGGCATCATTGACTCAAGGGACATGAGTTTGAGCAAACTCTGGAACACAGTGAAGGACAGGGAAGCCTGGTGTGCTGCCATCCATGGGATTGCAAAGAGTCAGACATGACTGAGCAACGGAACAAAAACAATGAGATACAGTCAAGGCATTTTCTCACATCCTTTGAATTCCTTTCCTTTTCTTTCCTTCTTTCTTATTACTTCTCTTCTTTGGCTGCGCCACACAGCATGTAGAATCTTAGTTCCCCAACAAAGAATCGGACCTGTGCCCCCTACAGTGGAAGTGTGGAGCTGGGACCACTGGAGCAACTGCCGGGAAATTCCCAGTTCTTTTCTTTATTAGTTTAATGGCTTCATATTATTCCATCATATGAGTAAATCTCCTTTGAGTTTTGCAAGATTCAACATCCTTCACAGAAAAGGATTGGTCTGGTGGTAGCATTGTCAGAATTACTCTGGGTGGACTCCCAGGAGGCAGAAGTCACTGTCCTCTACAAATAAGAGGATTAATTATATGTCTCCCAGGTACCCTCAGTTGAAGCTCAGTTGTGTTAGGGAGCACTCTGAGAGGTTTGGGGACCTGTTCTTGCTTAGCTTGCTAGGGAAGCACAGGCTCAGATGTGTCCTCTCTTGGCTTCCAGTTACCTACAAAATAAAATCCGAATCTCCATGTACCCTCACGATCTGGCCCCTCATCAGCCACTGTGTCTAGGCCCCTAAACTCTCCATCATCCAGCCACGTGGGCTTGTCCACCTCTGGATCACATAAAGCGCCTTCCTGGCCCCGGCTGATCACCACCCTTCAGAACTGGGGCACGTCTTCCCCAGCTTCTCCTCCTTCTTTGGTCTAAGCTGAACGTCACTTCCCCAGAAAGGCTGTTCTGATCCCCTAACTTAAAGACAGTTCCCTCGCCTGCTATAAACCACAGGAAGCTCAGCTCGGTGCTCTGTGATGACCTAAATAAAGGGAGGGGATATACACACGTGTGTGTGCATGCTAAGTCACTTCAGTTGTGTCCAACTCTTTGCAACCCTTTGGACTGCGGCCTGCCGGGCTCCTCTGTCCATGGGATTCCCCAGGCAAGAATATGGAGTGAGTTGCCATGCCCTCCTCCAGGGGATCTTTCCAACCCAGGGATCAAACAAGTGTCTCTTGTATCTCCTTGCATTGGCAGGTGGGTTCTTTACCACTAGCGCCCCCTGGGGAGCCCATATATATATAATATACATACAGCTGATTCATTTCCTTGTACAGCAGAAACTAATGCAACATTATAAAGCAATTATATTCCAATATGAATAATTAAATAAAGAAGATTCCTTCATATTCCCTCTCATAACACCGTGTCCTTTCTCTTCACAGCCTTTGCTCTATTGTAATAATTAAATATTTATCTGCATGTTTATTTGCCAAATGCCTCTCCTCACTTTCACTGTCCTCCTTACCAAGGACTCTAAGCCCCACGAGGACAGGGAGGAACTGCATCTGTTTTGTTCACTGAATATATGCAACTAGCACACAGCCCCTGCTGCATACTGAGGCCTAATAAATCTTGAATGAATGAATGAAAAATCACTTGGACAGAGGAGTAGGTGTGTATTACTGACCTCTAGGCTTCAGTTTCATCTGTCAATAAGAAATAGGGCCAGCAATATTTCCCCACATTTCCCCACCCCAATCATTATGAGTAAATCCACACTTTCTGAGAAATGTCCCACCGGGCATAGTTAGCAGTGAGAAATGATTTCCACCTGCATGGCCCTTTTGCTCCTCAAACATCCCTGGCCTTAGTATTTAAAGTGGCAGACATGCTGCCCTACTTAACTTAAAACGTTCTCTTTCTTCTTTTGAAGGCAAGTGTATATGAGAACGCTGGAATGTTCATTTTCATATAATCCTTTTGAACCTTGAAATGCATATGATAGAAAATGGGAGGACACACAGTGTTTCCTTTTTTTCTAGCTAACTACTGTTTACAAAGTTGGTTGCTCTGGGTTAGCTCAAAATAGCTTTTCAAAGCCTAGGCAGTTAATTACAGCTGCTTCTGGGCCCATGGAACCTGAGCCACACTCAGATCAACAGCTTTGACTACACTGGGAGGGAAAATGGGTCACTCAGGCATGACAGGCTGAATGCCAGTCACCCCAGGAACCAATGCTTCTATAAGTCAGTGCTCCCAGCCTCGTGTTCCATTTGCAAAAGTTTACACAAACAATAATCAATCAATGCAAATACATCCTTTACTTCCCAAGGAAAATCTGGCCTCCAATCTGGAATGGAGGAATGTTAAATAATTCATCCATTCAACCCACAAATATCTATTGACCACCTACTACGTGTCAAGTTTTGTACTAGATGCTAAGCAAGAATACAGCTGTGAACAAGACAGTAAAAGATCTCTGCTGTCAAGGAGCTTACATCTTCTTGGAGGGAGATGGAAGAGGGACAGAAGACAGAAAAACACAAGAAGAAAATGAAGAAAAAATATCTTACAGAGACGAGCACTTTTTCAGATAAACTAAGATAAAGAATGACAAAGGTTGATATTGGATCAGGAGGTATCTCAACAGCAAGAAGCAATTAGCTACATGAAACGTCTTAAAGCAGAGCATTCAGACTTGTGGACACAGTGGGGAAAGGAGAGGGAAGGACGAATTGAGAGGGCAGCATTGAAACACAAACATTACCATGTGTAAAATAGACAGCCAGTGGGAGTTTGTTCTGTGACGCAGGGAGCTCAAACCTGGCGCTCTGTGACAACCTAGATGGGTGGGAGGGGGTGGGAGGTGGGAAGGAGGTTCCAGAGGGAGAGGACATGTGCATACCAATGGCCGGTTCATGTTGATACATGGCAGAGACCAACACAATATTGTAGAGCAATTACCCTCCAATTAAAAATAAAGAAAGAAGAGCATTCTAGGAAGACAGAACAAGTAGTACAAAGGCCCTGGGGTGGGAAGGTCAGATTTTTGGAACGTTGGCAAGTGAACTGAAGAGGAAATAGAAAGACGCGTGTAGAGACTGACCTTGTACGGCATGGTAGTTTCCATTTCTTCTATGGGGCAACAGAAGCCACTGGATGGTTTTAGCAGGGGAGTAATATGATATGACTTATGGTTTTAAACATCATCTGGCCACTGTGTGGAAAATGTGTTATATGTATAGGTGTACAAGTAGTGAGACCGTACAGGAGGCTGTTGCTATACCCTAAAAGAGAGTGGTAGCTTAGGTGGTGGCTAAAGGAAATGGCAATCCACTCCAATATTCTTGCCTGGAGAATCCCATGGATGGAGAAGCCTAGTAGGTTACAGTCCATGGGGCCGCAAAGAGTCAGACACGACTGAGCGACTTCACGTCACATAAAGTGGTGGCTTAGGCAAAGATGTCACAGACAATTCATGTCCACAGTGGGCTTACAGTCAGTTAGGGAAACTTTCAAACCCACAGAGGAAGGACATGAATCCTACAAGAACTTAAAATACAATGATAAGTTAATTTGTGCAGAAAAGTTCAAAACTTCATTCAAGTCTTTCGTGTTGGAAGAGGTGGTATATGAATAATCTTCCTTTCCTTCCTTCCCAAAATCATTAGTTAAGATTCACCTGTTTAGTTATACAGAGAGAGGAAGTCAGAAAGAGAAAAACAAATATTAACACATATATATGGAGTCTAGAAAGATGGTACTGATGAACTTATTTTCAGGGCAGCAATAGAGACTCAGACAAGAGAACAAACTTATAGACACAGCAGGGAAGGAGAGGGTGGGAGGAATTGAGAGAGCAGTGCTGAAAAAAATATATTACCATATGTAAAACAGATACTAATTGAAAGTTATTCTATAATCCAGGGAGCTGAGCCTGGTGCTCTGTGACAACCTAGAGGGGTGGGATAAGGTGGGAGGTGGGAGGGAGGTTCAAGAGGGAGGAGACATGTATAACCTATGGCTGATTCATAGTGATGTATGGCAGAAACCAACCCAACATTATAAAGCAATTATCCTCCAATTCACCTGTGGCAGATTCATGTCAATGTATGCCAAAACCAATAGAGTACTGTAAAGTAAAATAAAATAAAATAAAATAAAATAAATGTAAAAAGACTCACCTGCTTATGATCTACCTGTAGGTCTTAGATACTGTCATAGCCTTCAAAGAACAAGGTCAAAGGAGGGAAAGATGAAAGAGGTATTCTTCCTCTCTGGTGTATAAAATCCAAGAGGTTTGGGATGAGGATATTAAGGCCAGAGTTTATTTGAATGAATCCAGCCATGGAACAAGTCAGAATTAGAAACCTCTCCTTCTTCCCCATAGGACAAAATAGGAACATCTTGGATCATGGAGTGAAGGCTGTGGATGAAATGACTTAGGGTCTCCTGATGATGCTCACTTGGGTGCTTAAGGAAGTGTACTGGGAAGAGGACAGGTAGCTGAAGATTATCTGCGAAAACTTATCACAGTCATGCATGGTCCAGTAACACCTCCTAAATGTTTGCCAGGTGATTAGTCTCTTTTGTAATTTATATTACTCCAGGGACCTGGGACCATAGCAGCTGAGGGGGTGGGGCAGGGAACTTGGCAACCTTAATCCAATAGTCAAATATGGTGGGTGAAGAGTCCAAAAAATATCAAAGATCAGTAATCAACATCTGGATGAGTGAAACTGAACTCACCCCTAGAAGTATCTGAAAATAAATATCAAATATTATGATACCAATTAATATATTAAATATACTATATAGTATTTAATATAATACATTATATAGTATTTAATATAATACATGTATTATACTATATTAATAATATACTATATTAAATAATAGTATATTTAAAAAACATAATACATTTGTTGTTGTTCAGCTGCTCAGTTGTGTCTGACTCTTTGTGATCCTATGAACGGTAGCAGGCTAGGCTTCCTTGTCCTTCACTCTTTCCTGGAGTTTGCACACACTCATGTCCATTGAGTCGGTGATGCCATCCAACCATCTCATCCTCTGTTGTCCCCTTCTCTTCCTGCCTTCTTTAATATTTCCCAGCATTGGGGTCTTTTCTAGTGAGTCGGCTCTTCACATCAGGGGGCCAAAGAACTGGAGCTACAGCTTCAGCATCAGTCCTTCCAATGAATATTCAGGGCTGATTTCCTTTAGGATTGACTGGTTTGATCTCCTTGCTGTCTGAAGGACTCTCAAGAGTCTTCTCCAACACCAAAGTTCAAAAGCATCAATTCTTTGGTGCTCAGCCTTCTTTATGGTCCAACTCTCACATCCATACATGAAAACTAGAAAAACCATAGCTTTGACTATATGGACCTTTGCAAGCATTTAACATGATATTAAATGATATTATAGACAGACAAAGTTTCCTTTTTCTCCATATCCTTGCCAACACTTGTTATTCCTTGTCGTTTTGACAAGAGTGAAGGGTTTTGATTTGCATTTCCCTGATGACTAGTGATGTCGAGCTTTTTCTAAAGTGCCATCTGAATATTTTTATCTGGAAAAAATGTCTGTTCAAGTCCTTTGCCCATTTTTTCAGTTAAACTGGTTTTCAATATTAGGTTGTATGATTTTTTTTAATATATTCTGGATTTAACTCCTTATCATATATATGATTTTCAAACATATTCTCCCTCATTCACCATTGGAGGCGACATAATATGTGGTGTAATGGAATGTAATATGGAAACCAGTACAAAATTTCTTAAGATAATTAAAAATAGGACTACCATATAATCCAGAAATTCCATTTCTGGGTATTAACCTAAATAAAACAAAAAATACTAATTTGAACAGAGATATGCAACCTTGTGTTTACTGCAGCATTATTTACAATAGCCAAGATATGGAAACAACTGAAATAGACAGAGAAAGGCAAATACCATATGATTTCACTTCTATGTGGAAGCTAGAAAACAAAATAAATGAACAAACATAAAAGAGAAACAGACTCACAGATACAGAGAACAGACTGGTCTCCAGAGGGGAAGGCGTTCAAGGGCTGGAGGGTGAAAGGGATTAAGAGGTAAAAATTTCCACTTATAAAATAGGTCACAGAGATGTAATACACAGCATTAGAAAGTGAAAGTGAAGTTACTCAGTCATGTCTGACTCTTTGCAACCCCATGGACTGTAGCCTACCAGTCTCCTCCATCCATGGGATTCTCCAGGCAAGAGTACTGGAGTGGGTTGCCATTTCCTTCTCCAGGGGATCTTCCCGACCCAGGGATCGAACTCGGGTCTCCCACATTGCAGGCAGACGCTTTAACCTCTGAGCCACCAGGGAAGCCGCAGCATTAGAAATATAGTGAATAATACTGTAATAAGTTTAAATGATGACAGATGGCAACTAGACTTATGGTAATGATCACCTCATAATGTTCACAAATACTGAATTGCTATTTTGTACACATGAAACATGTAACATTGTATGTCAATTATAGTTCAATGAAGTATTTACATATTAAAGTGAGTGAAGACATGACTCTAAAATGAATGTAGTGTCTCTCCAATGCCTGTGTCTGTTAAACACTCTTACATCTTTTTCAGACATCTGAATTGAGACATTGTTTTATTTGCTATCAGGACAAAATATTCTGAGACACCAGAAACAGGAGAGGTACTGAGAAAGAGGCAGAGAAAGAGCTTTAACAGATGACACTACTCTTGTGTCTAATTATATGAAAAGGCCATTATCATGTGTCACAAAACAAGGGCTCTCATGTCCTAAATCATAGAAAGAAACAACTCATGAACTTGCCCCACAGGAAATTTATTATAAATCAATATTAAGCCATGACTTGGAATCAATTTACATGTAAGCCCTTCAAAGGATCTCACCTTCTTCCCAATCTTAGAACACAGCTCCTGTGTGGGACCTAGTCTAAAACTGAAACACACACACACACCCCTTCCTCTCCAAGATAAGTATTCTCAGATCAGGTTCTCAAATAAAAGGTTGAAAGTTTGCAGAACATTTCATTTTAAATGAAACATCCTGACAAGAAGAAATCTACCAAGTCTGAATGCTGATAAACCGTGATTTCTCCCCAAATATGTCAGGGAGTGCCTTTAGAAGTATCACCTTTTCAAGAGAAAAATGTCAGACTTAGCCGCCTCTTCTCCTCACCTCCTCTATCACCATTGCTTTTCTCTCCTCCATGTGACAGTCCCCTCCCACCAGCCAAGGACAGATCAAAGGGAAAGTCAAGTTCCCTGCCCTTTGGGAATGCCTTTCTTATTTGTAACCCAACAGAAAAAAAAAAAAAAAATTACTCTTACTCTGTGTTCCCCCAGGAGGCTGTTGCATTTGAAGGTCTAACTTTGAGTCTCAGAGGCACAGAGGCGCAGCAGAGTCATTGACCTTTGGGGGTGACCAGCTTTAACTTCTTACACCTGGTTATAGAATCTTCTAGGGCCACAGAGGAGAGTCAGGACTACTGAGGGAAGTCAGATGCCGGTTCAAAACCCAGTTCTGCAGGGAACTATATTCAATATCCTGTGATAAACCAGGATGGAAAAGAATACAAGAAAGAATATTCGTATATGTATGTATAACTGAGTCACTTTCCTGTACAGCAGAAATTCACACGACATTCTAAATCAACTATACTTCAATAAAACAATTCTGTACTGATGCATTTGCGCTTAAGCAGTTAATAACGGATAAATGGATCAAAACATATTTTACTAACTTACACAAACTCAATGCATAGAACATATTCATTCAGAAGTGTACACATGCTCTTTATTGACTGGGATATTTTTATTCATTTATGTATCTATTTTTTTCTCCTCTCCCACTTAGACTGTCAGCTCTACAAGGGTAGGGGCCTGGTCTTCTTTCTTCAGTGCTATAGCTATAATATCTGGCACACAGTAAGTACTTAGTAAATTCTTGTTTAGTGAAGGGAGGCAGAGAAAAAAATTAGAAGGAAATAAACCAAGAATTAATAATGATTACTCAACCCTAGGAGACTATGGTGGGCAGAATAATAAGATCCAAAGATGTCCAGGTCATATTTTTCAGTATTTGTGGTATGTATATGGCAAAAGAGACTTTGCAGTGTGGTTAAGTAAAGGATCTTGAGAAGGGAAGGTTATCTTGGATTATCCAGTGGGCCCAATGCAATCATAAGATCCTTAAAAGAGGGAGGCCAGGACTTTTCCGTGCTGGTTCAGTGGATGGGAATCCTCCTGCCAACGCAGGGGATATAGGTTCAATCCCTGGTCAGGGAAGATTCCACATGCTGTGGAGCAACTAGGCCCATATGCCACAACTGTTGAGCCTGTGCGCTCGAGTCCGCGAGCCAAGACTACTGAAGCCTACACGGCTAGACTCCGTGCTCTGCAACAAGAGAAGCCACTGCAGTGAGGAGCCTGGGACCACAGCTGGAGAGCAGCCCCTCTCTCCACAACTAGAGAGGGCCCGAGCACAGCAGTGAAGACCCAGCACAGCCAAACCTAGAATGAACAAATTATTAAAAAGAAAAAGGAGGCCAAATTATCAGAGTTGGGATATGCGATGACAGAAGAGGAGGTGAGAGGGAAAACAAGAGTTGAAGATGTTACATTGTGGACTTAAAATGAAGGGATGGGCCAAAAGCCTCAAAAAGCATCTAGAAAGCTGGAAAAGGCAAGGAAATAGCTTCTTCCTAGAGAATCCAGAAGGAATACAGGCCTTCCAACACCTTGATCTTAGGGCATCTACTCACTAGAATGATCAGATAAACCTGTGCTGTTTTAAGCCACGACTGTCCTGGTAAGAAAAAAATAATGTTTACAAAATTTTCGTGTGCTTTGTACTTTTGCCATACATGTTACTACCTATCTTAAATTAGTTAAATTATACTTTTAAACATTGTGATTACTCAAGGGAGAGAAATTATGGAATGGTTTCAACGTATTCTTTATCCTTTCTACCTTTTCTGATTTTTCTAAAACAAAATATTTTCCAATTCAAATAACATCAAATGATGATGGCTTGGGTAAAACCCAAGTTATCACCAATCTTAACATTAGCTAGCCAGCCATGAGAAAGTTCAGACTTGTTAATAATGCAGCTAAAAAAAAAAAAAAATTACTCTTACTCTGTGTTCCCCCAGGAGGCTGTTGCATTTGAAGGTCTAACTTTGAGTCTCAGAGGCACAGAGGCGCAGCAGAGTCATTGACCTTTGGGGGTGACCAGCTTTAACTTCTTACACCTGGTTATAGAATCTTCTAGGGCCACAGAGGAGAGTCAGGACTACTGAGGGAAGTCAGATGCCGGTTCAAAACCCAGTTCTGCAGGGAACTATATTCAATATCCTGTGATAAACCAGGATGGAAAAGAATACAAGAAAGAATATTCGTATATGTATGTATAACTGAGTCACTTTCCTGTACAGCAGAAATTCACACGACATTCTAAATCAACTATACTTCAATAAAACAATTCTGTACTGATGCATTTGCGCTTAAGCAGTTAATAACGGATAAATGGATCAAAACATATTTTACTAACTTACACAAACTCAATGCATAGAACATATTCATTCAGAAGTGTACACATGCTCTTTATTGACTGGGATATTTTTATTCATTTATGTATCTATTTTTTTCTCCTCTCCCACTTAGACTGTCAGCTCTACAAGGGTAGGGGCCTGGTCTTCTTTCTTCAGTGCTATAGCTATAATATCTGGCACACAGTAAGTACTTAGTAAATTCTTGTTTAGTGAAGGGAGGCAGAGAAAAAAATTAGAAGGAAATAAACCAAGAATTAATAATGATTACTCAACCCTAGGAGACTATGGTGGGCAGAATAATAAGATCCAAAGATGTCCAGGTCATATTTTTCAGTATTTGTGGTATGTATATGGCAAAAGAGACTTTGCAGTGTGGTTAAGTAAAGGATCTTGAGAAGGGAAGGTTATCTTGGATTATCCAGTGGGCCCAATGCAATCATGAGATCCTTAAAAGAGGGAGGCCAGGACTTTTCCGTGCTGGTTCAGTGGATGGGAATCCTCCTGCCAACGCAGGGGATATAGGTTCAATCCCTGGTCAGGGAAGATTCCACATGCTGTGGAGCAACTAGGCCCATATGCCACAACTGTTGAGCCTGTGCGCTCGAGTCCGCGAGCCAAGACTACTGAAGCCTACACGGCTAGACTCCGTGCTCTGCAACAAGAGAAGCCACTGCAGTGAGGAGCCTGGGACCACAGCTGGAGAGCAGCCCCTCTCTCCACAACTAGAGAGGGCCCGAGCACAGCAGTGAAGACCCAGCACAGCCAAACCTAGAATGAACAAATTATTAAAAAGAAAAAGGAGGCCAAATTATCAGAGTTGGGATATGCGATGACAGAAGAGGAGGTGAGAGGGAAAACAAGAGTTGAAGATGTTACATTGTGGACTTAAAATGAAGGGATGGGCCAAAAGCCTCAAAAAGCATCTAGAAAGCTGGAAAAGGCAAGGAAATAGCTTCTTCCTAGAGAATCCAGAAGGAATACAGGCCTTCCAACACCTTGATCTTAGGGCATCTACTCACTAGAATGATCAGATAAACCTGTGCTGTTTTAAGCCACGACTGTCCTGGTAAGAAAAAAATAATGTTTACAAAATTTTCGTGTGCTTTGTACTTTTGCCATACATGTTACTACCTATCTTAAATTAGTTAAATTATACTTTTAAACATTGTGATTACTCAAGGGAGAGAAATTATGGAATGGTTTCAACGTATTCTTTATCCTTTCTACCTTTTCTGATTTTTCTAAAACAAAATATTTTCCAATTCAAATAACATCAAATGATGATGGCTTGGGTAAAACCCAAGTTATCACCAATCTTAACATTAGCTAGCCAGCCATGAGAAAGTTCAGACTTGTTAATAATGCAGCTACCTGAACTCACGCTACTTTAACACCAGCAAGGTTTGTTGTTAAGTCGCTGAGTAGTGTTCAATCATTGTGAGTGTCTGCCTTTACTGTCTCCAGGGGTTTGCTCAGATTCCTGTCCATTGAGTCAATGATGCCTTCCAATCATCTCATTCTGTCACCCACTTCTCTTGCTCTCAATCTCACCCAGCATCAGGGTCTTTTCCAGTGAGTCAGCTCTTCTCATCAGGTGGCCAACGTGTTGGAGCTTCAACTTCAGCATCAGTCCTTCCAATGAATACTCAGGGTTGATTTCCTTTAGGACTGACTTGTTTGATCTTCTTGCTGTCCAAGGGACTCTTAAGAGTCTTCTCCAGCATCATAGTTCAGAAGCATCAGTTCTTTGGTGCTCAGCTCTCTGAATTTTTCAGTGCACAGTGAAGTTAGACCTTCTCATTTTTCCATTTATCCATTCATTCAACAAACATTTATTGTGGGGATCAGGCATCAGCAGGCAACAAAGGAATTATTAAAGGATTATTTTAAAACTTCAGCAAAGGTCGACTCTCACACAGAGTAAAGTGAAATGGTATGGACCAAACAGAAGCAGAAGATATTAAGAGGTGGTAAGAATACACAGAAGAACTGTACAAAAAAGAGCTTCACAACCCAGATAATCACGATGATGTGATAACTCACCTAGAGCCAGACATCCTGGAATGTGAAGTCAAGTCGGACTTAGAAAGCATCACTATGAACAAAGCTAGTAGAGGTGATGGAATTCCAGTTGAGCTGTTTCAAATCCTGAAAGATGATGCTGTGAAAGTGCTGCACTCAATATGCCAGCAAATTTGGAAAACTCAGCAGTGGCCACAGGACTGGAAAAGGTCAGTTTTCATTCCAATCCCAAAGAAAGGCAATGCCAAAGAATGCTCAAACTACCGCACAATTGCACTCATCTCACACGCTAGTAAAGTAATGCTCAAAATTCTCCAAGCCAGGCTTCAGCAATATGTGAACCGTGAACTCCCTGATGTTCAAGCTGGTTTTAGAACAGGCAGAGGAACCAGAGATCAAATTGCCAACATCCGCTGGATCATGGAAAAAGCAAGAGAGTTCCAGAAAAACATCTATTTCTGCTTTATTGACTATGCCAAAGCCTTTGACTGTGTGGATCACAATAAACTGTGGAAAATTCTGAAAGAGATGGGAATACCAGACCACCTAACCTGCCTCTTGAGAAATCTGTATGCAGGTCAGGAAGCAACAGTTAGAACTGCACATGGAACAACAGACTGGTTCCAAATAGGAAAAGGAGTACGTCAAGGCTGTATATTGTC
>SJYX01013669.1:162058-199656 GCA_006410675.1 Oreotragus oreotragus
TTTGCAGAATTTTGGGATGTCTACTGGCAAGGATGGTTTTGCATTGCTGTGGGCCATCCACAACTTATAGTCGTCAAAGAACTCAACAATGATAAACCCTTGACAACCAGAAAGAATACGCTCTAGGCAGTGGGTACTTTCCCACTAAGCCACCACTTTTCCTTACACTACAAGAATGATTAAGATGCAGCCTCTGCCTTCTCATGTGGTGTCTGGGAAATCTAACATTATCAAAGAACTTGCTTTGCTCTGCCTGAACAGAAGGAGAATAAATCTTCCCATGGCTCCTCTTCTGTTTACGAGGCCCCTGTGAAAGAAACTCCTGTATGAGAATTGAATAGTATCCCAAGAATTAGAAAGAGGCTATTTTAAACTTCCTTGCATTAATGATTTCATTACAAATACACCAATAAACCAATAGGCACTCACTGTAAAAATAAAATGCAAACCATAAATAAACATACATTTTAAAAAGAGAAAACAGAGTCCTCGACTGTCTCCCTTCTAGCAATTCCATTTTCTCCCCCACTGGAGATGCTACTGATAAAAAAATAACGTCTGCACGTCAGATGCTTTGTGAGCTAAAGGGAGAGACCAGAAGAAAAAAGCCTCTTATTAAGTGCGGCCACCTTAATGAAATTTTTGGCTATGTCAAGTCAGCCAGAGATTAGTTCAGAGGAAAAGAGGAAGACACTAGAAAGCTCTGTACTTAAGTCACAAGAATGTTAAGGGTTCAAGGCTGGCAAAAGTAGAGGGGAGGGGACATCCACAGAAACAGCGCAAGAAAGGTATATAAAATAAAATCCTCGGCTGAGACACAGTCAGTGAGAAACCCCAAGTGCCAGGGAACATCTGATGAGTTCTTGGGATCGTGACACCTAATATTTCATCTCAAGTTATTGTCTCTTCTGTTCTTCCATGAGGTAATCTCCCACTGTGAGCAAAAACCTTCTGTTAAATAAATATCTGCTAGACAGGACAGCCTGCATCAGCGGTACCTTGAAGACCGTGTCAGTATGGGTCAGGGGGAAGGGAAAGAAGAGAGAAATTGCGGAGGTGGCCAGAACACACGAACTCAGGGCAAGAGACTATCGGGAGAGGATAAGTGCCCTGTAGTAGGGCCTGCCAGGAATCCCTAGAGATACTGGGCACAGATAGATTTTATGCCTTCTCTTAGACTACAGTTTCAGACATTTGAGATGAATATTAAAGGAAAGGATCATCTCAAGATGCGGGAGTGAAACTGAGAGCATGCAGAGCTTCCCAGAGAAAGTGATATTTGGACTAAGTCTGGAAGGAAGTGGAGGCTCTTATCACACAAAAGGGGAAAAGGAGAGAGAACCACGTGTGCTAAAAAAGCCAAGAGATGTTTGGGGGGACTAAAGAGCAGGTTGACATTATTAGAGCTCAGCCTCTGTAGAACTGGTGGGATATGATTTTGAATAGCGTCCAGACCTCTCAGGCTAATGTTGATATTCATCTTAAGAGGTATACTCAGTGCAGAATAAAAAAGCATCATGGTGGAAAACTGGTGATAGGACAGGATTTGAAGCGCCATAACCTAATATTCACTCTGCCACTAACTTAAGCAATCAGCTTTCCTTCATCTGTGAAACCTTACCAGGCTGTGTTTATCCGCCCCAAACACTGGACGAATACAAAGTACTGGGATCAGGGAAGACTTCCTCTTTCTTGAAGCAAGGATGTAGAACAAACCTGTAAGTATTTTGCTAAAAATGCTCAGAACAGTTAAATAGACTGAGTTTAATTGCCCGTGTTGGAGCAGAATCAAGGCAAAATGAACAACTACAACAAAATGCTCTAAAAAAGCTCCAAAACAAATTTGTCCCAGTGAGATTTTTTTTTTCTTCTTGCCCATTGGTAGCATCTTGATGTGGAACATAGACCTCTGAACCACTAGCTCAATTGTTTCCACTTCCTTTTGTAAAAATTTATTTATTTTTAACTGAAAGATAATTGCTTTACAATATTGTGTTGGTTTCTGCCATACATCAGCATGAATCAGCCATAGATATACAGATGTCCCCTCCCTCTTGAACTACTCTCCCACCTTCCACCCCTTCCCACCCCTCTAGGTTGTCACAGAGCATCTATTTGAGCTCCCTGAGTCATACAGCAAATTTGTTTCCATTTAATTGTGGTTGTTTCTACCTGCTTCCCTCTGATGCTCTTCTCAACACCTGTTATGTAAAAGAAAGTGAAAGCACAACTCCTGATATTTTTCACTTGGTATGTTACATGATAGGATAATCCTCTTCTAAACCATGAATCCTAAAGATATTTCCAAATGCTTTGACTTCCTCTAGGTTCAGGGAAGCATATAAAATATTAAATGTGAGTACCAGAGGCATAGTTCAACAGAAGCAGATCTACAGAAGGTGAAATCGAGAGACATGCAGCCACTCTGATGAAAAGGCACTCTTTTACCCTTTGTCTCCCTTACTGTGAGACACTTGGAGCTCAAGAGCCAGGATTGACCCCACACACTTCTCTAACCCCAACAGTTCTTCTTGAAAGAACCCAAGGCTTCAGATGAGGTCCTTCAGATGATCTGTAGATACTGAAGTCCTACTTCCTGAGTGGGGACATAAAAGTCCTCCATGAGTGGGTTTCAGCCATATGTCAAGTAGTTCTCTGGACATCAAGGTGGGAATGAGACTTATTAGCAAGACATGATTTACCTGGCAACATATCTGGATTCTTTTGTAGGTAAGACTTAAGCAACCTATATGGAACATTGTCTATTATAGCATCACCATCATTAAATGATCATCAAGCAATTGTGATTATCTAAATCAAGAGAAACGCTGGACTGGAAGATACACAAGCTAGAATCAAGATTGCCGGGAGAAATATCAATAACCTCAGATATGCAGATGACACCACCCTTATGGCAGAAAGTGAAGAGGAGCTAAAAAGCCTCTTTATGAAAGTGAAAGAGGAGAGTGAAAAAGTTGACTTAAAGCTCAACATTCAGAAAACGAAGATCATGGCATCTGGTCCCATCACTTCATGGGAAATAGATGGGGAAACAGTGGAAACAGTGTCAGACTTTATTTTTGGGGGCTCCAAAATCACTGCAGATGGTGATTGCAGCCATGAAATTAAAAGACGCTTACTCCTTGGAAGGAAAGCATATTAAAGAGCAGAAACATTACTTTGTCAACAAAGGTCCGTCTAGTCAAGGCTATGGTTTTTCCAGTAGTCATGTATGGATGTGAGAGTTGGACTGTGAAGAATGCTGAATGCCAAAGAATTGATGCGTTTGAACTGTGGTGTTGGAGAAGACTCTTGAGAGTCCCTTGGACTGCAAGGAGATCCAACCAGTCCATTCTGAAGGAGATCAGCCCTGAGATTTCTTTGGAAGGAATGATGCTAAAGCTGAAACTCCAGTACTTTGGCCACCTCATGTGAAGAGTTAACTCATTGGAAAAGACTCTGATGCTGGGAGGGATTGGGGGCAGGAGGAGAAGGGATTGACCGAGGATGAGATGGCTGGATGGCATCACTGACTCGATGGACCGTGAGCCCGAGTGAACTCCAGGAGTTGGTGATGGACAGGGAGACCTGGCATGCTGCGATTCATGGGGTCGCAAAGAGTTGGACATGACTGAGAGACTGAACTGAACTGAACTGAACTGAGCTTGACCGAGGATGAGATGGCTGGATGGCATCACTGACTCGATGGACCGTGAGCCCGAGTGAACTCCAGGAGTTGGTGATGGACAGGGAGGCCTGGCATGCTGCGATTCATGGGGTCGCAAAGAGTTGGACATGACTGAGAGACTGAACTGAACTGAACTGAACTGAGCATGAAGTAAAATATAAAAAGGAGGAGAATCAGAGTAGAGACTTCCCCACATGCATTTATGGTATAAACACCTGAAAATTCTATGATAGAGTCGTCACGTAGTGTTTTAGAAGATGCAGAAATAAATCATGTTGCTTTCAATAATGAAAATGTGAAAATATCAACAGGAAGTGACCTAATAAGTTTGTCATATTTATACTATGGAATCCCATGCAGTAGTTGAAAAAAATGAAGTCAATCACTATGTAAGAATTCCTAAAGACCCCCAAATCATGCTGTTGAGTTAAAAATAATAACAAATTGAGATACTTCTGATACACATTCAATATATTTTTATTGAGTACCTATATTGGCACATACAAAGAATGATGTCTGGAAATTCACCTGCCAAACTGTACACACATGAGTAGTCTGGATAGAGGAACACAGTTTGGGGGATGAGGGTGTCAAAGGGATTTCACACACATGCTCCATGTCTTTTGATGAGGGAATACATTCATGTATTCAGTTCAGTTCAGTCACTCAGTGGTATCCAACTCTTTGCGACTCCATGGACTGCAGCACGCCAGGTTTCCCTGTCCATCACCAACTCCCACAGCCCGTTCAAACTCATGTCCATTGAGTCAGTGATGCCATCCAACAATGTCATCCTCTGTTGTCCCCTTCTCCTCCTGCCTTCAATCTTTCCCAGGATCAGAGTATTTTCCAGAGTATTTTCCAGAGTATTTTCTCAGCTCTTCGCATTAGGTGGCCAAAGTATTGGAGTTTCAGCATCAGTCCTTCCAATGAATATTCAGGTCTGATTTCCTTTACAATTGACTGGTTTGATCTCCTTGCTGTCCAAGGGATTCTCAAGAGTCTTCTCCAACATGACAGTTCAACCTCAGTTCTTCAGTGCTTAACCTTCTTTATGTTAAATCCTTCTCTACACAACACAAGATTCCACAGCTTTGACTAGACGGACCTTTGTTGGTAATGTCTCTGCTTTTTGATATGCTGTCTAATTTTGTCATAGTTTTTCTTCCAAGGAGCAAGTGTCTTTTAATTTCATGGCTGCAGTCAACATCTGCAGTGATTTTGAAGCCCAAGAAAACAAAGTCTGTCACTGTTTCCACTGCTTCCCCATCTATTTGCCATGAAGTGATGGGACTGGATGCCATGATCTTAAGTTTCTGAATGCTGAGTACTATGTACATTTATAAAAAGTAAGAATTTGTTGGGGGTGGGGTGGTTCTCCCTTGGTGGTCCAGTGGTTAATAATCCACCTTCCAATGCAGGGGACAGGGTTTTGACTTGATCCCTGGTCAGGGAACTAAATCTCACATGAAAGTGAAAGTGTTACTAACTCAGTTGTTTTCAGTTCTTTGTGACCCCACGGACCATTGCCCACCAGGCTTCTCTGTTCTTGGGATTTTTCAGGCAAGAATACTGGAGTGGGTTGCCATTCCCTTCTCCAGGGGATCTTCCAGACCCAGGGATAGAACCTAGGTCTCCTGCATACAGACAGATTCTTTATCATCTAAGCCAACAGAGGCAACTAAGCCATTTCTCCACAACCAGAGAGAAGCTCCAGCACACCAAAAGTAGACAAAGCCCATGAACCACAATGAAGAGCATGAGTGCCACGATAAAGATCTAGCACAGCCAAAAAAAAATATTCAAAGTAATAATTTTAAAATAAAGTTGTTGGCATGGAGGAAAGAACAGAAGCTGGAGGCATGATTGTAGGCATTGCAGTGGTCTGGTTTGAGGGGTTGGTAGAAATGTCAGTAAAAAGGAATAATAAGGAAAATGACATGAATCAATGGAAATGAGTGGAGAACCAGAGGAAAGGTGAAGGATTTCTCAGCGAGAGAAGGCTTGGAGCAGAAAGAGAGCAAGAGAGAGAGGGATTTAGTTAAGTGTTACACTTGCACATGGTGACTCTGAAGCTCTGAGAACAGCTAGCATCCAAAATTCTACTGCTTTCATGAGGACTGCTTTCTCTAGCATAATAATGACCAGATTAAATCAATTAATTTGGCCAATTAATTAATCACTTGGCCCACAGCTATTGTAACAGCTTTGTATAACAACCACAAAAAACCTCCCAAACAGTTGATTGGATATTTAGCTATAGCTTTAATCTTGCTTAATAAGAAATAGCTCCATTGACACCAGAGTGTATTATTACTTTATGAGAGGATTGAATCCCATGCACTCAATGATCAGGAGCAGTTATTTTTATGCCACTGAGAAGGCAGTTTGAGCCCTCAGCCACTTGAATTAAACCATTTCTGATCAGTACAGAGCTAAAATGTGTATGTCACTTCCATCACAGCAAATAGCACTTATAATGTCTTGACTTCTCAAGGCCTATGTATAGATAGGCCTTGAGGGTAGCTTTTCTTTTCCTTCTGACAGCAGACTCTAGAAATACAGTTACTGAATCAAGTTTAACGTTAATCCTGATGAAAGTTGTTTATTGGCAATATCAAATATGGTTCCCTTGTGCTTCAGTTAATACACACCATGAGAGAATTAACCTATTGAAGCACAAGTTCTTAATCAAGAGCAAATGAAGCTATGGTGGTTTGAGGTAATTCTGAAATATTATGCAAAATTCTCTGGAATTTTGCCCTGTTGACCTCTTGGTGAGGGCTTTCTGGGTGCTGCTAGTGGTAAACAACCTGCCTACCGCTGCAGGAAACCTAAGAACCATGGGTTCAATCCCTGGGTCAGGAAGATCCCCTGGAGGAGGGCATGGCAAGCCACTCCAGTATTCTTGCCTGGAGAATCCCATGGACAGAGGAGCCTGGGGGGCTATGGTCCATAGCATCGCAAAGAGTCAGACCTGACTGAAGCAACTTAGCACACATGCACACACCGTCTTGGTGAAAAAGAGCCCATGGTTTAAATAGGTTCTTAAAAATGCTAAAAACAGTATTCCCTTTATAAATTATGTCATCTTAGCTAATTGAATCACTTTAATTAGACAGGAGATTGCTCATTCGGGTAATATTAAATTGAACTTCATACCAAGTCAATCCTTTAAGGGAAATGTGACTTGAACTATTAATTAAAAAAAAAAATCATAGGCAGTAATGAGCCCAACATTTCTCACACATACCTAAGAAGGAACATTTACAGAAGCATTCTCAGGAAGGGAAATTTCAAGGAAAAAAACGGCTTCATCTAGTTGAGAAAATACTAGGATGCTTTTGGTAGCAGAAAGCACTTAAACTGTCCCTTATAGAAGAGATAGGAATTCGTAGAAAAAGGATGAGAGAGCAGGTTCCAAGCTAAAATAAGTATTGACCAAAGGCATAGGTGCAGGACAATGAAAGATGTCTTCAATAGCTAAAACTTACTGGGAAAAAGTAGGAGATAAGACAAGAAATGTAGCCTTGGGCCTGATCAAGAAGGCTGGATTCTATTCATAGGAAACATATGAAATGGAGAGCTATTTGATGTTTCTAATCAATGGAAGAAACTGAAAAAGTAGATTCATCTAGAGTGAAAGTAGAAGTTTGGAGGAAAGAGGGCCATTATCTGTAGAGGCCCTGAGGATTAGCTTCTGAGAGGATTAGCCACAAAGGCAGCTGGACCCCTAGGGTTATAAAGTATTAATAGTTTATAGTTGCCAAGGGCAGCTACTCTGAGGTCAAAATTTCTGTCCAAAATGATTGCTTTTTTCAAATGCTTAGCTACAGAAACACACACGCCATTAGCACCGGCTGTTAAGTCCTAAGATGATGAGTCTGAACTAATGCTTTTCCTAGTAACTTGGCCTTTGTGTGAGGGAAATAATCTCAGTCCATAAAGATATTCAGCAAATGCCAGAGGGCAGCAATGAATTCCCTCCTAACCTCTCTTCCTTTGGTTATAATCTTAACTCCCTGATCCCTCATCAATGTGGGACATGAATGTTGCCCCTAGTAGGTGTCAAGCCCACCTGCCCTGTCTGACTTTCCCAGCCACTCGGTTGAAGGGTTAATTGCATCACACACTCAGGCTGCTCAATGAATAAGTGGCAGAAGTTCAGAGGTCATTTTGAATAAAAAACTTTTATTTTCTTGAGAAACCACGACAAGTTTCTCCATCACACATCCAACAGAACACAGGCTTCTGAGATCATTATGTTGCATACAATCATTATAACAACTTCAACAGGAATAAAAGAACCACAAGATGGGAATGTGACAGTATGCAGAGATTTACATAAACTGCAGTATATATGCACGGTCCTCTGTGATTACAACTGTGGGCTGTTGTTGTCGCTTAGCCACGAAGTCATGTCCGACTGTTTCGTGACCCCATGGACTGTAGCCTGCCAGGCTCCTCTGTCCATGGGATTCTCCAGGCAAGAATACTGGAGTGGGTCACCATTTCCTTTTCAGGTGATCTTCTCAACCCAGGGATTGAGTCTGAATTGGCAGGTGGATTCTTTATCACTGAACCCCCCAGGAAGCCCACAACTATGAGTAGAAAATAATAAACCTTCTCTCATTTAAATCCCCAATGATTGGAATCGTTACTTTTTGCTTTTGGCAAATACGAGAGAAAAATGCCCACCCACGAGGACTATAAGAGAAGAAATGGGCCAAGTATTAAGATCTCATCCTGAGAGTATCAATTAATGGCTAAGCAGGAGTTACCTAATCTTTGAGCAGAAATCTCATTTTGGACCCAGTTTGACAGACACTGATTTTGTAAAGATCTAATACAACCTGAGACTTCCACATAATAATATTTCCTCCTGGAAAAAATATTACTTTGCAACAAGGTGCTCCAGAGTCCAAGAGTCATTTCTAAAATTACCTTGTTCCTCTGTAGTGACCAAGCATTTTTCATTGTCTGAAGCTTCTTTGCTTAAATTTCATTTTGTTTGATAATCATGCCAGGTAGAAAAATCCCTCATTATTTAAGAATCATGGTCAGTGAGACGGGTAAGGACGCAGCTAACTAGATAGATTATATATATAATAGATAGGCAGATAAAGAACTCTTCACCAATGTCATAAACACGATAAAAGAATGTTTTTGCTCATCTAAATAATGACCCCTTCCAAAGATTTCCATGCCCTAATCCTCAGAACCTGTGAATGTGTTAATGGTAACATGTGGCAAGAGTGACTTTGCAGATGTGATTAAAGACACTGAGATGGGGAGATTAGCCTGAGACAGATTACCTGGCTGAACCCAATGTAACTACAAAGGATCTTATAAGAGGGAGGCAAGAGGTCAGAGACCAAGAAGGAGATGTGATGTTGGAATTGTGGAGGTTGGAGCAATGCACTTAGAAGAAGGCAGAAGGGGCCACAAGTCAAGGAATGCAGGAGACCTCTATATGATAGAAAAGGCAAGGAAATGGGTTCTCCTCTAAAACCTCCAAGAAGAATGTAGCCCTGCCCACACCCTGGTTTTAGGACTGCAGACCTCCAGAACTACAAGATGAGGCATTTATGCTGTCTTGAGCCAATGCTGCTGCTGCTGCTGCTTAGTTGCTCAGTCGTGTCCAACTCTTTGCGACCCCATGGACTGTAGCCCGCCAGGATCCTCTGTCCACACGACTCTCCCAGGCAAGAATACTGGAGTGGGTTGCCATTTCCTACTCCAGGGGATCTTCCCGACTCAGAGACTGAACCCACATCTCCTGCCTTAGTAGATGGGTTCTTTACCACTGAGCCACCTGGGAAGGCAATAGTTTGTGATTATATGTTACAGCAGCAATAGGAAATACATGGTGATAACTGGAACTACCCAGGACTCTCAATTTCTGCCAAAAGGAAATAGTAAAAAGTTGAAAATGGCCCCCAACTTCTCTGGCTCAGGTCCCCAGAAGCATCTGGAAGATCTGAGCTGCAGACAGTGATGACCCCATTCTTCTGTCCAGAGCAACCCCGGGCATTGAACAACCATGGCATCAAGGTCTGAAGGACTCCTGCAACCAGCTTCTATATGCTTATATTTCATATTTTATTCCATTATGATCAGAAGACTGAAAACCTGGCCTGGACCAGAGGGTGAGAAAGCAGAGAGGGGAGTGATTTGCACAAGATGACTCAAGCCTGCAGTTGTATGGATAGAAGATCTGACAGAGCAAGACACCGTGGGGAGAGAGGAATGCTGTTTTCAGCTGGGTCCCCTGAGAGCACTGACAGTGAGCAGGGCCTCCCTGCAGGCCGCTTCTTTGGGAATTGATTATAGGGACTTGCAGTTAGTCCAAGGAAGAGGAACAGGGGAAAGGGAGAGCAACGCAAAGATGTACTATGGGGTGACCTCTGCTGAGGGTGCTCAGTCTCCGGAGGCTGATGAAATGCATCTGAATCTCTCTGCCTGGGGGTATTCAACTGCTCAGCCCCTTGTTCAAGGTGGTCCCACAGGCATTAAACATACACACACAAATACATACACAACTTCTGTGTCCAAGCTAAAGGCCAATCAGTTCCTATAGACCATCATGGTGTCATAGAAGCCAGAAATATACCCTCAGGGTCCAGGGTGGGGATTGACCCGTTGAAGACTGCTGACATCTGCTCTCAACTAGTGGCTGCAGAAGCACCTCGAGTAACAGGTAGCGCTCATAGGGTTTGCAGCATCCCAGGTGGCGCTAGTGGTGAAGAGCCCACCTGTCAGGCAGGAGACATAAGAGACACAGGTTCGATCCCTGAGTCCAGAAGATCCCCTGGAGGAGAGCAAGGCAACACACTCTAGTGTTCTTGCCTGGAGAATCCCACAGACAAAGGAGCCTGGTAGGCTACAGTCCACGGGGTCACAAAGAGTTGGGCACGACTGAAGCGACTTAGCATGCACACATGCACACCCAAGAGGGATCCAATACAATGACAAAACCCAAATGATGAATTGAAAAGGAGGATCCATTTGGAAGTAAAAAAGGATGAGGATGAGGAGGAAAAGAAGGAGAGAAGGAGGAGGAGGAGGGGGCAAGGCAGCCCACATCACGTGGTCACTACCCTGTGTTATCAAAGGTGACCAGAGCTCCTCTTCAACACTTTCTCCAAAGCCTGGCACAAAGCTGGAAGTCATACAGCAGGTCCTTAGCAAAAGTTTGTGAAATTGAATTATTTCCCTCTGCCGTCTCCCCCTGTCATAGTTTCCAAGGGCTGCCATAATAAATTACCTCACACTCAGTGGCTGAAAACAAAACAAATTTATTGCCTCACAATTCTGGAGGCCATAAGTCTGAAATCAATTTCATGGAGCCAGAATTAAGGTGTTGGCAGGGCCATGCTCTCCCTGGAGGCCCTTGGTGAGAGTCCTTCTTTGTTTCTTGCACCTTCTGGTGGCTCCTGGCCTCTGCTGGTTTGTGGTAGCGTGACCACAATCTCTGCCCCATCTTCACGTGGACTTCCTGTGTGTCTGTGTGTCTTTCTGTGTCCTCTCCTCTTCTTAAAAGGCTACAAGTCACTAGAGTTAGGGTGACCTTACATCCATGACTTCATCTCAAGGCTTTTAACAAATTGCATCTTTCACATGCCCTATTTCCAAATAAAGTCACATTCTTTGGTTCCAGGTGGACAGGAATTTTGGGGACATGCTACTCAGCCCACTAAACTGCCTTAATCCCCTATCACAACAGGAATCTGGGAATCTGGGGCCAGTTTTAGGTCTCCAAGTGAAAGTTGGGATAGGGGAAACCAGGGGTGATCCGGGAAGAATCCAAAGTAGGTGGAGGCAGAAGAAGGGAAACAGGCAAAGAGAGGGTTTCAAGAAGCATGGAAGAGAAATAAAATTTTTAAAATGGCCCTGGAGGACTTCCCTGGTGGTCCAGTAGTTAAGACACTGTTCTTCCAATGCAAAAGATGGGATTCAATCCCTGGTCAGGAAACTAAAATCCCACATGCCACATAGTGTGTCCCCATCCCACAAAATGACCCTGAACTCTAAGCCTGAACAAGAAAGTGGGGAGGGAACGTGTGTATGTCACTGGACAACCATCCACTGTCAAGAGTGTATCTTCCAATCTGTCTGATTCTACAGGAGCTACTTCCCAACTTTGTAAGTTGTAGATAAGTGATAGCAGTAAAACCAATTTCGTACAGAGGTGCAAGTAAGTTATGTCCATTAGAGAGATAACCCCCCACTCCCTCATCCCCATGTAAAGGCAGCTTTGTATTCATTTGCAAATCCATTTTAACTTTCCTTTACTCCCCATTAATTTGTGCTTTGAACCATTTGCGGCTGTTGTCCTCATATGAGTTAAATAAAATCTTTAACATGTGTGTTTCAGTTTGCTAAGCTTCCATAACAAATTGCCATAAACTGAGTGGCTTAAGACAACAGAAATTTATTCATTCACAGTGCTGGAGGAGAGACGCCTGAAATCAAGGTGTCAGCGGGGCCACTTTCCCTGTGACAGTTCTAGGGGGAGATCCTCCCCTGCTTCTCTTTAGTTTCTTGTAGTTTCTGGCAGTTTTCAGTTTCTTGTAGTTTCTTCCCCAGCTTCTTGTAGTTTCTGGCACTCCTTGTTTTGCAGATACATCACTCTAATTCTCTATCTTTGTCTACAGCCAGCGTTCTCCCTGTGAGTCTGTCTTGAGATTTTCCCCTTACAGGGCATCTAGTCACTGGATTTAGGACCTACCCTAATTTAGTATGATCGCATCTTAATTTGATGACATCTGAAAATATCTTATCCTCAGATAAGATCACATTCACAAATGTGAATAGGGGGATACTATTCAACCTAATGTGCTTCTTCATATGACTAAGGAAATCATGATTTTATCTTTTTGGGAAATTATCCCATAATAGTATTGCTGCCAGTGAAAGTCAACAGGAGATAATGGACTGGGAAAGATAAAAGAGAAGGAGTGGAATATGTTGAGTTGGCTTACACGTGGGGCTAGAGATCAGAGAAAGAAAGACTAGAGGAGAGAAGGACTACAAAACACAGTGGCAAAGGCTTTGTTCCATCTAATGTGTTCATGTGACACATGAGAAAACTGAGGCCCCGAGAGGGGAACTTCTCCCAGTGACACAGAACAGGCAATGAGCAGAAGCAGAATGCAACTCAGACTTTTTGACTTTCAGCCCAGGATCCACCCACTGGTTGCAAAAGGTTTCAAGAATTTCAGCATTTGGACAGAGACCTTCACATCATTTCTTTTCCCTGGACAACGTTCCACATAGCACATCTTTCACATTCCCATGTAAGCACACACATTCATACACATAAAAGCGAGCGTTTCCCATCATGGCTCAAAACCTAACTGAAATCTCTTATTGAATCTGAATCAAAATTCAACTATAGATAATTAGCTTACATGCCTCTCTGATTACACCATTGTGTCATCTCTTGGCTGCAAGATGTCTAAACTGTAGGCAACGCTGTAGCTATTAGTTCAGTGAAATTGATTTCAAGACCACCATTTCAGTACTTGATAATGACACAGGTACAGAGGATCTCTGAATTCTTATAATTTTTAAAATCAGAGGAAATTGTGAAAATGGAAAACAACACAGTCCAAAACTTGAGTTTTTAAAATTATGGTACTGACACTATAAGCCTGGAAATATCATAATCAAGCATCATTTTCTTATCTAACCCTACAGTGCTATTCCAGCTCCAAGAGTTTATAATTACCAAATCATAAAATGTAGCTTAATTCCCACTTTCTTTCACTCTGTACCATTGAATGTATTGTCATGTAGCCATATTTCTTTACCAGCAAAAAAAAAGAGAACTGAGAAAATTTGATCATTCATTTCACAAACTTTCTTAAAACTTTAGTACTTCAGAGAGGTAACTCTCCTATTCTGTGGGAAAATTCAAATTTGCACCAGCGAGGAAAGGGATCAAGATGGCAGAGCAGGAGGACAGTAAGCTCAACACCCCCCCAGCAGCAGCAACATCTCTGTGTGGAGCAATTCTCATGAAAGCAAATGAAACTGTCAGAAAGAGTCTTCTAAAAACAAGGCTAGAGAGTCACATTGGAAGATGACCTCCAA
Source organism: Oreotragus oreotragus (assembly GCA_006410675.1). Taxonomy (NCBI): domain Eukaryota; kingdom Metazoa; phylum Chordata; class Mammalia; order Artiodactyla; family Bovidae; genus Oreotragus; species Oreotragus oreotragus. The sequence goes on from SJYX01013669.1 coordinate 175,845, forward strand.
GCCTGTAATATCCCCATCCTTTTCTGAGTCCCCTAGGTATATCATAGGGGTCCCAGATGAAGAAATACAGAAGGGGAACAAAAATGTATTTGATAAAATTATGGCTGAAAGAATCTTGAGCCTAAAGAAGGAAACAGATATCCAGGTACAGGAATCAGACAGTGCAAACAAGATGAACCCAAAGAGACTCACTCCAAACCATATCATAATTAAAATGACAAAAGGTAAAAAGAGAATCCTAAAGGCAGCAAGAGAAAAACAGAGAGTCACACATGCAAGGGAATCAGCTATTAGCAAACTTTTCTGGAGAAACCTTGCAAGCAAGAGGGGACTGGCATGACAGATTTAAAGTGTTGAAAGGGAAAAACCTAGGATACACTACTCAGAAAACTATCCTTCAGAATTAAAGAAAATATTTTTTTTAATTTAAGAGGGTAGAAATTATTTCAAGCATCTTCTCTGACCACAGTGGTACAAAGCTAGAAATCAACCACAAAAAGATAAACAGGGGGGAAAAAATGATTACACAGAGACTAAACAATATGCTACTAAAAATCAATGGGTCAACAGTGAAATCAAAGAGAAAATCAGAAAATACCTTGAGACAAAAGACAATGAAAACAACCTTACCCAATCTATGGGACACAGCAAAAGCAGTTCTAAGAGAGAAGTTTATAGTAGCACAGGCCTTTGGCAAGAAACAAGAAAAATTCGAATAAACAACTTAACCTACTAACTAAAAGAACCAGAAAAATAAATAAAACCCAAAGTCAGCAGAAGAAAGAAAATAATAAAGATCAGAGAGGAAATAAATAAAATAGAGATAAGAAAAAAAAAACATAGAAAAGATCACTAAAAACAAGAGCTGAGTTTTGAAAGGATAAACAAAATTGACAAACCCCTAGCCAGGCTCACCAAGAAGAAAAGAAAGAAGACACAAATAAACAAAATAAGAAATGAAAGAGGAGAAAAAACAGCTGATACTTTTTTGTATTTTTTAGAAATACAAAAAATTATAAGAATATACTATGAACAGTTAAATGCTAGCAAATATATCAATATATATTAATATGTGTGTGTGTGTATACAACTGAATCACTTTGCTTTGCACCTGAAACTAACACAGTATTATAAATCAACTATACTCCAATAATAAATAAATAAATATCTAGAATTTCAGACCTGGAATGAACATGAATATCATCCGGTTCAGTGGTTCTCATCTGGGGGATGTTGGCTGACTGCTGTGGGGACGACGCTACTGGTGTCTCATTGGGCCAAGAATGCTGTTAAAACATTTTACAATACACGGAACAGAATCCTGCAAAAAGAATCATTCAATCCAAGATGTTAATATTGCCAAGTCTGAGAAACCCTGATCTAGCTTAGAGGCCTGCAAACATTTTCAGCAAAGGGCCAGATAGTAAATATTTTAGGCTTTGCTATTTACAGTAAAAACGATCTTAGATAATATGTATATGGACATGATTTTCTTCCAACATAACTTTACAAAATTACCAACTTTCTGGATTTGGTCCACAATGGAATTCTAATTTTCTTTTCTAAAAACAATTAAATGTTTCATTCAAATGAAATATTATGTGGAATCCAAAGTGTAAAACAGATCAAAAGGATGCTTCTCAGATGAGGCAAGTGTGCATTCAAGGTATTAATAGCTCTCAAAGAAACTCCAGTAGTAGTTTGGCCATCCCTACCACAGGCAGCTTGGAACACTCTCATCTTACCCAGATGCCCTTCCCAGAATGAGTTAGTCATCCTTTCCTCGTAACCCTTCAGTGGTACCTCACTGTTCCTGGGATGAAGTTCATTTCCCAGCAGACATGCCCTCACATAGCAGTGTAGCCCAATGGCTCTAGACTCTGATTTAGAGGCTTTCAGGTTGACTACAGCTCTTACTGGCTGTGTGACTGTGAGGAAGTTACTGAAACTCTCTGAGACTCAGTTTCCTTACTCACACAGAAAGAATTACCAACAAAGCATACCCCCACATGATTGTTTTGAGGAATAAAGGAAATAATACACACAGAGCCCTTCCCCAATCCTAGCATATAATAGCAGTCAATCAACTGACATCATTATTACATGAACTTGTTACTTTTAAAATATCTGTTGTGTGGGGTCTCAGTTGCAGCATGCAGGACCTTTAGCTGCAGCATGTGGGATCTAGCTCCCCGATTAGGGCTCAGACCCTGGACGCCTGCATTGGGAGTGTGTAGTGTTAGTTACTGGACCACCAGGGAAGTCCATGAATTCATTGTTTTCATTGGGCACTTCTATCTCTACAATCAACTTGAATGCCAAAGGAAGCTGGTGGGATGCTGAGTTTATACACATGGGAGGTTTGTGAATAGAAAATTGTCCTAAGGAAGACCTCTCTTGGGTTTCTACTTAGTTATTTTCGGTCCTTATTCTGCACAAATACCAACTGTGGGAGAAGATCAGCTCAAGCTGCTTGTGTCAAATCCTTCTGGACTCCAGATGGATAACAGCATTGACAAGGTTATTAGTGTTACTGTCTGGAATGAAGATTCCCTGTCCCTCGGCCCATGGGAAGCAGAGATGGGTGCAAAGTGCAGAGGTAAAAGGTTCCTCTGGTACTGTAGTTGCTTCCATTGGGGAGAAAAAGAGCGGCAACAGTTCGTGGTTGACACTGTTAGTTGTTTCCCCAACAGCTACGCCCCCCTTCTTTGTTGCTAACAGAAATGTCAACACTCAAGGGCCAAGTGCTCTTCACCAGCCCAGAGGTTAAATCCTGTCTCTTATACACATCTAGATGTGTATAAGAGACAGCCCATGGACTGTAGCCTGCCAGGCTCCTCTGTCCATGGGATTCTCCAGGCAAGAATACTGGAGTGGGTCACCATTTCCTTTTCAGGTGATCTTCTCAACCCAGGGATTGAGTCTGAATTGGCAGGTGGATTCTTTATCACTGAACCCCCCAGGAAGCCCACAACTATGAGTAGAAAATAATAAACCTTCTCTCATTTAAATCCCCAATGATTGGAATCGTTACTTTTTGCTTTTGGCAAATACGAGAGAAAAATGCCCACCCACGAGGACTATAAGAGAAGAAATGGGCCAAGTATTAAGATCTCATCCTGAGAGTATCAATTAATGGCTAAGCAGGAGTTATCTAATCTTTGAGCAGAAATCTCATTTTGGACCCAGTTTGACAGACACTGATTTTGTAAAGATCTAATACAACCTGAGACTTCCACATAATAATATTTCCTCCTGGAAAAAATATTACTTTGCAACAAGGTGCTCCAGAGTCCAAGAGTCATTTCTAAAATTACCTTGTTCCTCTGTAGTGACCAAGCATTTTTCATTGTCTGAAGCCTCTTTGCTTAAATTTCATTTTGTTTGATAATCATGCCAGGTAGAAAAATCCCTCATTATTTAAGAATCATGGTCAGTGAGACGGGTAAGGACGCAGCTAACTAGATAGATTATATATATAATAGATAGGCAGATAAAGAACTCTTCACCAATGTCATAAACACGATAAAAGAATGTTTTTGCTCATCTAAATAATGACCCCTTCCAAAGATTTCCATGCCCTAATCCTCAGAACCTGTGAATGTGTTAATGGTAACATGTGGCAAGAGTGACTTTGCAGATGTGATTAAAGACACTGAGATGGGGAGATTAGCCTGAGACAGATTACCTGGCTGAACCCAATGTAACTACAAAGGATCTCATAAGAGGGAGGCAAGAGGTCAGAGACCAAGAAGGAGATGTGATGTTGGAATTGTGGAGGTTGGAGCAATGCACTTAGAAGAAGGCAGAAGGGGCCACAAGTCAAGGAATGCAGGAGACCTCTATATGTTAGAAAAGGCAAGGAAATGGGTTCTCCTCTAAAACCTCCAAGAAGAATGTAGCCCTGCCCACACCCTGGTTTTAGGACTGCGGACCTCCAGAACTACAAGATGATGCATTTATGCTGTCTTGAGCCAATGCCGCTGCTGCTGCTGCTTAGTTGCTCAGTCGTGTCCAACTCTTTGCGACCCCATGGACTGTAGCCCGCCAGGATCCTCTGTCCACACGACTCTCCCAGGCAAGAATACTGGAGTGGGTTGCCATTTCCTACTCCAGGGGATCTTCCCGACCCAGAGACTGAACCCACATCTCCTGCCTTAGTAGATGGGTTCTTTACCACTGAGCCACCTGGGAAGGCAATAGTTTGTGATTATATGTTACAGCAGCAATAGGAAATACATGGTGATAACTGGAACTACCCAGGACTCTCAATTTCTGCCAAAAGGAAATAGTAAAAAGTTGAAAATGGCCCCTAACTTCTCTGGCTCAGGTCCCCAGAAGCATCTGGAAGATCTGAGCTGCAGACAGTGATGACCCCATTCTTCTGTCCAGAGCAACCCCGGGCATTGAACAACATGGCATCAAGGTCTGAAGGACTCCTGCAACCAGCTTCTATATGCTCATATTTCATATTTTATTCCATTATGATCAGAAGACTGAAAACCTGGCCTGGACCAGAGGGTGAGAAAGCAGAGAGGGGAGTGATTTGCACAAGATGACTCAAGCCTGCAGTTGTATGAATAGAAGATCTGACAGAGCAAGACACCGTGGGGAGAGAGGAATGCTGTTTTCAGCTGGGTCCCCTGAGAGCACTGACAGTGAGCAGGGCCTCCCTGCAGGCCGCTTCTTTGGGAATTGATTATAGGGACTTGCAGTTAGTCCAAGGAAGAGGAACAGGGGAAAGGGAGAGCAACGCAAAGATGTACTATGGGGTGACCTCTGCTGAGGGTGCTCAGTCTCCGGAGGCTGATGAAATGCATCTGAATCTCTCTGCCTGGGGGTATTCAACTGCTCAGCCCCTTGTTCAAGGTGGTCCCACAGGCATTAAACATACACACACAAATACATACACAACTTCTGTGTCCAAGCTAAAGGCCAATCAGTTCCTATAGACCATCATGGTGTCATAGAAGCCAGAAATATACCCTCAGGGTCCAGGGTGGGGATTGACCCGTTGAAGACTGTTGACATCTGCTCTCAACTAGTGGCTGCAGAAGCATCTGGAGTAACAGGTGGCGCTCATAGGGTTTGCAGCATCCCAGGTGGCGCTAGTGGTGAAGAGCCCACCTGTCAGGCAGGAGATATAAGAGACACAGGTTCGATCCCTGAGTCCAGAAGATCCCCTGGAGGAGAGCAAGGCAACACACTCTAGTGTTCTTGCCTGGAGAATCCCACAGACAAAGGAGCCTGGTAGGCTACAGTCCACGGGGTCACAAAGAGTTGGGCACGACTGAAGCGACTTAGCATGCACACATGCACACCCAAGAGGGATCCAATACAATGACAAAACCCAAATGATGAATTGAAAAGGAGGATCCATTTGGAAGTAAAAAAGGATGAGGATGAGGAGGAAAAGAAGGAGAGAAGGAGGAGGAGGAGGGGGCAAGGCAGCCCACATCACGTGGTCACTACCCTGTGTTATCAAAGGTGACCAGAGCTCCTCTTCAACACTTTCTCCAAAGCCTGGCACAAAGCTGGAAGTCATACAGCAGGTCCTTAGCAAAAGTTTGTGAAATTGAATTATTTCCCTCTGCCGTCTCCCCCTGTCATAGTTTCCAAGGGCTGCCATAATAAATTACCTCACACTCAGTGGCTGAAAACAAAACAAATTTATTGCCTCACAATTCTGGAGGCCATAAGTCTGAAATCAATTTCATGGAGCCAGAATTAAGGTGTTGGCAGGGCCATGCTCTCCCTGGAGGCCCTTGGTGAGAGTCCTTCTTTGTTTCTTGCACCTTCTGGTGGCTCCTGGCCTCTGCTGGTTTGTGGTAGCGTGACCACAATCTCTGCCCCATCTTCACGTGGACTTCCTGTGTGTCTGTGTGTCTTTCTGTGTCCTCTCCTCTTCTTAAAAGGCTACAAGTCACTAGAGTTAGGGTGACCTTACATCCATGACTTCATCTCAAGGCTTTTAACAAATTGCATCTTTCACATGCCCTATTTCCAAATAAAGTCACATTCTTTGGTTCCAGGTGGACAGGAATTTTGGGGACATGCTACTCAGCCCACTAAACTGCCTTAATCCCCTATCACAACAGGAATCTGGGAATCTGGGGCCAGTTTTAGGTCTCCAAGTGAAAGTTGGGATAGGGGAAACCAGGGGTGATCCGGGAAGAATCCAAAGTAGGTGGAGGCAGAAGAAGGGAAACAGGCAAAGAGAGGGTTTCAAGAAGCATGGAAGAGAAATAAAATTTTTAAAATGGCCCTGGAGGACTTCCCTGGTGGTCCAGTAGTTAAGACACTGTTCTTCCAATGCAGAAGATGGGATTCAATCCCTGGTCAGGAAACTAAAATCCCACATGCCACATAGTGTGTCCCCACCCCACAAAATGACCCTGAACTCTAAGCCTGAACAAGAAAGTGGGGAGGGAACGTGTGTATGTCACTGGACAACCATCCACTGTCAAGAGTGTATCTTCCAAGCTGTCTGATTCTACAGGAGCTACTTCCCAACTTTGTAAGTTGTAGATAAGTGATAGCAGTAAAACCAATTTCGTACAGAGGTGCAAGTAAGTTATGTCCATTAGAGAGATAACCCCCCACTCCCTCATCCCCATGTAAAGGCAGCTTTGTATTCATTTGCAAATCCATTTTAACTTTCCTTTACTCCCCATTAATTTGTGCTTTGAACCATTTGCGGCTGTTGTCCTCATATGAGTTAAATAAAATCTTTAACATGTGTGTTTCAGTTTGCTAAGTTTCCATAACAAATTGCCATAAACTGAGTGGCTTAAGACAACAGAAATTTATTCATTCACAGTGCTGGAGGAGAGACGCCTGAAATCAAGGTGTCAGCGGGGCCACTTTCCCTGTGACAGTTCTAGGGGGAGATCCTCCCCTGCTTCTCTTTAGTTTCTTGTAGTTTCTGGCAGTTTTCAGTTTCTTGTAGTTTCTTCCCCAGCTTCTTGTAGTTTCTGGCACTCCTTGTTTTGCAGATACATCACTCTAATTCTCTATCTTTGTCTACAGCCAGCGTTCTCCCTGTGAGTCTGTCTTGAGATTTTCCCCTTACAGGGCATCTAGTCACTGGATTTAGGACCTACCCTAATTTAGTATGATCGCATCTTAATTTGATGACATCTGAAAATATCTTATCCTCAGATAAGATCACATTCACAAATGTGAATAGGGGGATACTATTCAACCTAATGTGCTTCTTCATATGACTAAGGAAATCATGATTTTATCTTTTTGGGAAATTATCCCATAATAGTATTGCTGCCAGTGAAAGTCAACAGGAGATAATGGACTGGGAAAGATAAAAGAGAAGGAGTGGAATATGTTGAGTTGGCTTACACGTGGGGCTAGAGATCAGAGAAAGAAAGACTAGAGGAGAGAAGGACTACAAAACACAGTGGCAAAGGCTTTGTTCCATCTAATGTGTTCATGTGACACATGAGAAAACTGAGGCCCCGAGAGGGGAACTTCTCCCAGTGACACAGAACAGGCAATGAGCAGAAGCAGAATGCAACTCAGACTTTTTGACTTTCAGCCCAGGATCCACCCACTGGTTGCAAAAGGTTTCAAGAATTTCAGCATTTGGACAGAGACCTTCACATCATTTCTTTTCCCTGGACAACGTTCCACATAGCACATCTTTCACATTCCCATGTAAGCACACACATTCATACACATAAAAGCGAGCGTTTCCCATCATGGCTCAAAACCTAACTGAAATCTCTTATTGAATCTGAATCAAAATTCAACTATAGATAATTAGCTTACATGCCTCTCTGATTACACCATTGTGTCATCTCTTGGCTGCAAGATGTCTAAACTGTAGGCAACGCTGTAGCTATTAGTTCAGTGAAATTGATTTCAAGACCACCATTTCAGTACTTGATAATGACACAGGTACAGAGGATCTCTGAATTCTTATAATTTTTAAAATCAGAGGAAATTGTGAAAATGGAAAACAACACAGTCCAAAACTTGAGTTTTTAAAATTATGGTACTGACACTATAAGCCTGGAAATATCATAATCAAGCATCATTTTCTTATCTAACCCTACAGTGCTATTCCAGCTCCAAGAGTTTATAATTACCAAATCATAAAATGTAGCTTAATTCCCACTTTCTTTCACTCTGTACCATTGAATGTATTGTCATGTAGCCATATTTCTTTACCAGCAAAAAAAAAGAGAACTGAGAAAATTTGATCATTCATTTCACAAACTTTCTTAAAACTTTAGTACTTCAGAGAGGTAACTCTCCTATTCTGTGGGAAAATTCAAATTTGCACCAGCGAGGAAAGGGATCAAGATGGCAGAGCAGGAGGACAGTAAGCTCAACACCCCCCCAGCAGCAGCAACATCTCTGTGTGGAGCAATTCTCATGAAAGCAAATGAAACTGTCAGAAAGAGTCTTCTAAAAACAAGGCTAGAGAGTCACATTGGAAGATGACCTCCAAGCCTGTAATATCCCCATCCTTTTCTGAGTCCCCTAGGTATATCATAGGGGTCCCAGATGAAGAAATACAGAAGGGGAACAAAAATGTATTTGATAAAATTATGGCTGAAAGAATCTTGAGCCTAAAGAAGGAAACAGATATCCAGGTACAGGAATCAGACAGTGCAAACAAGATGAACCCAAAGAGACTCACTCCAAACCATATCATAATTAAAATGACAAAAGGTAAAAAGAGAATCCTAAAGGCAGCAAGAGAAAAACAGAGAGTCACACATGCAAGGGAATCAGCTATTAGCAAACTTTTCTGGAGAAACCTTGCAAGCAAGAGGGGACTGGCATGACAGATTTAAAGTGTTGAAAGGGAAAAACCTAGGATACACTACTCAGAAAACTATCCTTCAGAATTAAAGAAAATATTTTTTTTAATTTAAGAGGGTAGAAATTATTTCAAGCATCTTCTCTGACCACAGTGGTACAAAGCTAGAAATCAACCACAAAAAGATAAACAGGGGGAAAAAAATGATTACACAGAGACTAAACAATATGCTACTAAAAATCAATGGGTCAACAGTGAAATCAAAGAGAAAATCAGAAAATACCTTGAGACAAAAGACAATGAAAACAACCTTACCCAATCCATGGGACACAGCAAAAGCAGTTCTAAGAGAGAAGTGTATAGTAGCACAGGCCTTTGGCAAGAAACAAGAAAAATTCGAATAAACAACTTAACCTACTAACTAAAAGAACCAGAAAAATAAATAAAACCCAAAGTCAGCAGAAGAAAGAAAATAATAAAGATCAGAGAGGAAATAAATAAAATAGAGATTTCTTGAGACAAAAGACAATGAAAACAACCTTACCCAATCTATGGGACACAGCAAAAGCAGTTCTAAGAGAGAAGTTTATAGTAGCACAGGCCTTTGGCAAGAAACAAGAAAAATTCGAATAAACAACTTAACCTACTAACTAAAAGAACCAGAAAAATAAATAAAACCCAAAGTCAGCAGAAGAAAGAAAATAATAAAGATCAGAGAGGAAATAAATAAAATAGAGATAAGAAAAAAAAAACATAGAAAAGATCACTAAAAACAAGAGCTGAGTTTTGAAAGGATAAACAAAATTGACAAACCCCTAGCCAGGCTCACCAAGAAGAAAAGAAAGAAGACACAAATAAACAAAATAAGAAATGAAAGAGGAGAAAAAACAGCTGATACTTTTTTGTATTTTTTAGAAATACAAAAAATTATAAGAATATACTATGAACAGTTAAATGCTAGCAAATATATCAATATATATTAATATGTGTGTGTGTGTATACAACTGAATCACTTTGCTTTGCACCTGAAACTAACACAGTATTATAAATCAACTATACTCCAATAATAAATAAATAAATATCTAGAATTTCAGACCTGGAATGAACATGAATATCATCCGGTTCAGTGGTTCTCATCTGGGGGATGTTGGCTGACTGCTGTGGGGACGACGCTACTGGTGTCTCATTGGGCCAAGAATGCTGTTAAAACATTTTACAATACACGGAACAGAATCCTGCAAAAAGAATCATTCAATCCAAGATGTTAATATTGCCAAGTCTGAGAAACCCTGATCTAGCTTAGAGGCCTGCAAACATTTTCAGCAAAGGGCCAGATAGTAAATATTTTAGGCTTTGCTATTTACAGTAAAAACGATCTTAGATAATATGTATATGGACATGATTTTCTTCCAACATAACTTTACAAAATTACCAACTTTCTGGATTTGGTCCACAATGGAATTCTAATTTTCTTTTCTAAAAACAATTAAATGTTTCATTCAAATGAAATATTATGTGGAATCCAAAGTGTAAAACAGATCAAAAGGATGCTTCTCAGATGAGGCAAGTGTGCATTCAAGGTATTAATAGCTCTCAAAGAAACTCCAGTAGTAGTTTGGCCATCCCTACCACAGGCAGCTTGGAACACTCTCATCTTACCCAGATGCCCTTCCCAGAATGAGTTAGTCATCCTTTCCTCGTAACCCTTCAGTGGTACCTCACTGTTCCTGGGATGAAGTTCATTTCCCAGCAGACATGCCCTCACATAGCAGTGTAGCCCAATGGCTCTAGACTCTGATTTAGAGGCTTTCAGGTTGACTACAGCTCTTACTGGCTGTGTGACTGTGAGGAAGTTACTGAAACTCTCTGAGACTCAGTTTCCTTACTCACACAGAAAGAATTACCAACAAAGCATACCCCCACATGATTGTTTTGAGGAATAAAGGAAATAATACACACAGAGCCCTTCCCCAATCCTAGCATATAATAGCAGTCAATCAACTGACATCATTATTACATGAACTTGTTACTTTTAAAATATCTGTTGTGTGGGGTCTCAGTTGCAGCATGCAGGACCTTTAGCTGCAGCATGTGGGATCTAGCTCCCCGATTAGGGCTCAGACCCTGGACGCCTGCATTGGGAGTGTGTAGTGTTAGTTACTGGACCACCAGGGAAGTCCATGAATTCATTGTTTTCATTGGGCACTTCTATCTCTACAATCAACTTGAATGCCAAAGGAAGCTGGTGGGATGCTGAGTTTATACACATGGGAGGTTTGTGAATAGAAAATTGTCCTAAGGAAGACCTCTCTTGGGTTTCTACTTAGTTATTTTCGGTCCTTATTCTGCACAAATACCAACTGTGGGAGAAGATCAGCTCAAGCTGCTTGTGTCAAATCCTTCTGGACTCCAGATGGATAACAGCATTGACAAGGTTATTAGTGTTACTGTCTGGAATGAAGATTCCCTGTCCCTCGGCCCATGGGAAGCAGAGATGGGTGCAAAGTGCAGAGGTAAAAGGTTCCTCTGGTACTGTAGTTGCTTCCATTGGGGAGAAAAAGAGCGGCAACAGTTCGTGGTTGACACTGTTAGTTGTTTCCCCAACAGCTACGCCCCCCTTCTTTGTTGCTAACAGAAATGTCAACACTCAAGGGCCAAGTGCTCTTCACCAGCCCAGAGGTTAAATCTTTATCAGCTCAAGCCACTCATGACAATTTCACTCTCCTGTGATTCATTGAGAGGTGAGCCTGGGGGTGCTGCTCTGGTCAAAAGAGGTAGAGAACAATGTCTACAAGATCACTCTCACTTCTGACATAACCTACAAGTTTGTTGGTCTCCAAGATCATGTGCAGGTATAATACAATAATTGCCTAGGATTCATAGAACTCAAACTTCCCTGGTGGTTCAGATGGTAAAGAATCTGCCAGCAATGCAGGAGACTTGAGTTCAATCCCTGGGTTGGGAAGGCTCCCTGGAGAAGGGAATGGCTACCCACTTCAGTATTCTTGCCTTGAAAATTTCATGGACAGAGGAGCCTGGCAGGCTATAGTCCATGGGGCGGCAAAGAGATGGACACAACTGAGCGACTAACACTTTCTCTTTCACAGAACTCAGCAAAGTCTTCATACTGATAGGGACAGAGTAAAGGACAGACAAAATAGGTGATTAAAAGTTAACAGAAAAAAATATGGGAGACCCCTGTAAGTTAATGATTACTCACAAAAGCAGGTTTGCTTAACCACAAAGCCAAGCAGGTTTGCTTAGCAACAAAACCATGCAACAGAAGCACAAGACATACCCCCAAAACAATAAAACAAGGGAGGCATGAGGCCCACTACCTGCCCAGTGAGCTTATTAAGTTAGTAATCCCTGGAACATGCTCTCTGCATGCGTGTGCACACATGCACCCACACACACACACACACACACAATAATCTGTAGACATAGCTTGACCACGTAGGAACCAAAAAACTCCCCTGCCCAACTGGCAGGGGAAACTAACGGTGGGAGCATGACATATACTCAAGAAAGACAAAGAAGGTCTTCTCCATCCCACTTTTCCTTTGATTATAAACCTGTAGCCCAAAAAGTTCTCAGGGTTTGGCACCCTCTCAACCACAAGTATAAGCCTCACAAGCGTCCTATTCTAATAAACCACTTTTCTATCACTTCACCTCTCACTGAATTCTTTCTACAAAGAAACATAAAGAACTAGAGCTCTTTGGAGCCCCCTGAAATGCTACCTAACAGTTTCAATAGCAACTATCAAGGGCTTTTTTTTTTTAATAGCAAAAGAACATATTAAAATCAGCCAAGTTTCATGAGCAACATTTAAGAGATACCTAGCATGGAGATTATGGTTGTTCTCTTCCAGTGGAATCATGCAGATAGTACTTACTTCTCAAGCAGCATTGTATGATGATGCATGCTATGTTGCCGGCCAGGAATATTATCCAAACCTTGGTATCCAGAGTTTTTATTGGGGCTCAGTCACAAAGATGCCACTGACCACTCCCATGGCTGACTTTAATCTCAGAGAGATTTAACCTTGCAGAGATCAAGAGATGTGCTATGCAATGCTTCCCACCTTAAGTCACCTTGTCAACAGACACTATCTGGCCTGGCCCAAAGCCCCCAGGTAAAAAGATATTCTTATCATGCAGGGCTCCCCAAGGGCTTAGAGGTTACCTCCCAGTAGCTGAGGCCAAGCCCAAATCTTGGGGCAATTTAATCCTTCACTGCACAGGCTCACAGAGGAAGGCTTGTGGAATTTTTATCTCCTATCTTTGAAAGAGTTAAAGACAGGGATTCTTCCTCCACGTTTAATTGTTCTTATGTGCAGCTCTAAGGTCTGGAACTGCAGCAACCATCTTATAACCATGAAGTGACTCAGTTGGGGATAAAAGTCACAAGTGTAGGGTGGCTGAGGAGAAAGGTGGGAAAGCTAATGTTCTTCCTAACGTGTGTTTCTTTTTTTTAAGGGGAAGTTTTATTTTATTTTAATTGACCTTGTTCATATGTCAGAATCATGTCTATTTATTTATTTTTAAATTTTAATATTGGCCATGCCACATAGCATGTAAGATCATAGTTCCCCAACCAGGAATTAAACCCACACTCCCTGTGTTAGAGGTGCAAAATCTTAACTACTGGACCACTAGGGAAGTCCCCTCGCTCATGTCTTGAGACAAACTTTTCTTTATATGAGATAAGGCATATGTTTAACATTTAAGCTATTTTAAGTTAGACTTTCTTGTCACAACTGAAGGCATCCTAATTCATACATGTGGTCATTAAGGTATTATAGTCTGGCTTAGAGCAAGTCAACATGAGGCAAAACCAATGGGATTTTCTGAAGCAACCTGTAAATAGACTATAAGGCATACCTGGATAATAGTAATGGTGTCACCAGTTAATTTCACTGGAGTGTGTCGATAGCTGCAGTTTCAGTGTGGGTGGAGCAGAAAAGTTCCAAGTTAGGAGTATGGAGATACAGTTTTGATGTTTGATCTTGTCAATACTTTATTGTGGGAACTTGAGGAGGTCACTCAACTACTCTGAGCTTCCAATTCTTCATCTGAAATAGAAACCAAATAAAAATTCACCCAATTTCTAGTGCTTTCGAGAAATTCCATGAAAAATCTTAACTGGGACTGAAACACAGTTAAAATGGTTTAAGGAAAAGAGAGAAAGAAAATTCATTTTGAGAAGGAGATAGTACCACACGCACAGATGAAATGCCAAGCTAGACGGTTACTTAGGCTGCTGGTGGAGGGAGGGCACATATGCAGGTTGCTTAGTCCAGTCTTCAGTGGAGGAATATTTCCCAACTCAAATCTTACAGAATGGGACTTAACCAGGCAATGAGTAGAGGAAAGAGTGTTCTGGTCTAAAGGAACAACATACATATGGGAAACCACATAAAGCACAGCCATAAATGTTGGTGCATGTGTGTGTGCATGCAAGTGTGCACACACACGTGTGTGTGTTTATGATAGAATGTGGGCCACTAGATAAACAGTTCAATGTTACCAGTGAGTAAGTCAGGTGGGAGATGGGGCTGGACAGGTCATCAGAGGCCATCTCATGTAAGGCAGATTCCATGACAAGATACAAGCTGTGTAGCTTCCTTTTACACTGTGCAGGAAGTGAGGAAAAATTGCCCTCAAGCAGACTTTAAACCCATCGGGTACTTAAGTGAACAAAAATGGCTATCACTCTTTCTTCCCTAGGCTTACAACCCACACAGTTTCCCTTTGCTTTTAGTCTACTTCGCTTTTCCTGTATCCACCATTCACCAAGTGAATGCTTTTTTTATATATTTTATTGGATTTTCCTTTCAAGTTACACAATGCATGCTTGTGACAACAAGTCAAAATCAGAGTTGTACAAAGAAAAGGGCAACTGGTTCTCTCTTCTCATTCAATTCTTGTCAACCTTCCACCAAAGAAACAGGATAACACACATATTTGGTGTATAATCTTTTACATTTACATTCATCCAACCATATGTAAACATAGTCACATACATAAAATTACTTTTAAAATAACTAGATCACACTATTCCCACTATAGTATACAACTTGCTCATGTTAAGGCATAGAGATGTAATTAATTTCCCAAACTACTGAATAATATTTTATAAAATGAGAACTCCAGTCCATCAATTCAGCCATCTCTATCAGTAGATGATATGGAATTTGCTTTCTTTTAAACCATTGTTAATAATACTTTAATAAACATGCTAACACAGAGATCTTCAGGTACTAATATGCTTCTTTCTATAAGATTCCTCAAAGCTGGATTTGTGACTGAAGGGGTATTAATGTAATTAATTTTACAATTAATTATATATTTAATTATGCATGCTAAGTCACTTCAGTTGTGTCTGACTCTGCAACTCCATGGACTGTAGCCTGCCAGACTCCTCTGTCGATGGGATTCTTCAGGCAAGAATGCTGGAGTGGGTTGCCATGCAGAGAATCTTCCTGACCCAGGGATCGTACCTGCATCTCTAACTTCTGCACTGGCAAGCAGGTTCTTTACCACTAGTGCCCCCCGGGAAGCCCATATTTAATTATATAATTAATATAATTATTGTTGTGGTTTAGTCACTATGTTGTATCCAATTCTTTTGCAACCCCATGGAGTGGGTGTAGTCTGCCAGGCTCTTCTGTCCATGGGATTTCCCAGACAAGAATACTGAAGTGGGTTGCCATTTCCTTCTCCAGGGGATCTTCCCGAGCCAGGGATCAAACCCGTGTCTCCTGTGCTGGTAGGTGGATTCTTTACCACTGAGCTACTGGGGAAGTCCAATTAATATAAATATAATAAATTTTTACACACACTGCCAGATTAATTTCCTAAAAGATTATAGCATTGTATTTGTACTGCATATTTTTTAAAGTGAAGTGTCAACTAGAAGACGCCATTTTTCATCTATCAGATTGGCAAGCATTGGCCAGGGTAAGGGGATAAGGGTTAGTGCCTTTGAGGATCTTGGAAAAAATGGTGAACTACCTAAATGGTGGCGTATCCTTAGGTATTCCCTGCAGTCTGATACTTAAGAACTGTACTAGAGAACCTAGCTCGAACCTGTCTACTCAAGAAGGTCATGTCTTATGCATGACAAATCAGAGAACATGGTCCCGAATCTACCTTAGCTACTCCCTATTCCCTGCCCTTCTCCTATTCCTTGAATAAGCCATAAACCCTCCCATCTCCCAAATCTTGGCTTAAGCTGTCTCTTTTTTTTCAGGTTTCCATTCTTCTCCCAACTTATATGCTCATGTCAAATCCTTACTCTTAGTTCAAGATGAATCTCAGCTTCCGCATTTTCCAAGGAGCCTCCAAATGTCTACAGTGAAATGAATTTCCTTCTCTACCATTTGCTTGAACAAGATCAACTATTCATCCCATCATTTATGATGGGCCAGGCATCACCATGTACTTTGTATGCATTATCTTATTGAACCCTAGTAACTTTATTAGGTAATTTATGATATTATACATATTCTGAAGGTAAGGAAACTAAGGCTCTAAATGGTGAAGTTACCAGACCAAGGACACACAGAAAATAAGTGCTGGAACTGGGTATTTTGCACAACTCTGACTTCAAAGTTCAGCCTCATCACGTCACACCAGTCAGAATGTCCATCATCAAAAAATCTACAGATAGTAAATGCTGGAGAGGTATGGAGAAAAGGGAAGCCTCCTACACTGTTGATGGAAATGTAAACTGATACAGCCATTATGGAGAACAATATGGAGATTTCTTTAAAAAAAAACTAAGAATAAATCTACCATGTGACCCAGCAATTCTACTACTGGGCATAACCTTACTAAAGGGCTTCCCAACTGGTGCAGTTGGTAAAGAATCCTGTCAGTGCAGGAGACACAAGAGATGTGGGTTTGACCCCTGAGGTCAGGAAGACCTCCTGGAGTAGGAAGTGGCAACTCACTCCCATATTCTTGCCTGGAAAATTCCATGCACAGAAGTGCCTGGCAGGCTATAGTCTATGGGGTCACAAAGAGTCAGACATAACTGAGCACACACAAACACACACACACACACACACAAGACTCAGCAATCCTACTACTGGGCATATACCCTGAGAAAGCCACACTTCTAAAAGACATAGATATGGTGTTTACTGAAGCATTACTTATAACAGCCAGGACAGAAAAGAAACCTAGATGTCCATCTACAGATGAATGGTTAAAGATGTGCAAGAAATACTCAATAGAATATTACTCGGCCATAAAAAAGAATGCATGTGAGTCAGTTCTAATGAGGTGGATGAACCTATAGCCTGTTATACAGAGTGAAGTAAGTCAGAGAGAGAAAAACAAATACCATATATAAATGTGTATATATGGAATCTAGAAAAATGATATTAATGAATGTATTTGCATGGAAGGAATAGAGATGCAGATGTAGAGAATGGACAGAGAAGGAGAGGGTGGGACGAACGGAGAAAGTAGTGCTGACATATTTACACTGCTGCTGCTCCTGCTAAGTCACTTCAGTCGTGTCCGACTCTGTGTGACCCCATAGACGGCAGCCCATCAGGCTCCCCCATCCCTGGGATTCTCCAGGCAAGAACACTGGAGTGGGTTGCCATTTCCTTCTCCAATGCATGAAAGAGAAAAGTGAAAGTGAAGTCGCTCAGTCTGTCCGACTGTTAGCGACCCCATGGACTGCAACCCACCAGGCTACTCCGTCCACTGGATTTTCCAGGCAAGAGTACTGGGGTGTACACTACCATGTGTAAAATAGACGGCTGGTTGGAAGCTGCTGTATAATGCAGGGACTCCAGCCTGGCAGTCTGATGACCTAGAGGGGTGGGATGAGGGGAGGCAGGTGATATATGTATAACTATGACTGACTTGCATTGTTGTATGGCAGAAACCAACACAATATTGTAAAGCAATTTTCCTCCAATTAAAAAAAATTTTTTTTAAGTTCAGACTTCTGTCTTCATCCAATGCCACATAATAAAAGAAGAATTTCACTGAGTAAGGTTTGACTTCCATAGCAGACTGCCCGGGTCATGAATTGGTTTTCTACATCTTCTAAGGGATCTTGCTTCATCAAAGAATCTTATGAATGGAGCAGAGTTGTCAAAGCCCTACAGTAAACGGCATGCAGTGTGATGTTACCAGAATTCAAGCTTTCTGTTGCTAATTTTTCACTGGGTTGCAAGCTTTAATTTAACTGTCAGACCCTGGGTCTTTTGCCAACGCTAATGGAGGACTGTGGCAGTGACGGTAATTATTTCCAGACTCTGGTACCTCCTTCGTTTACCTTCGGGTCGCAAATACTCAGCAGCTTCAAGCTAATTTCCTTTCTTATTTTCCTCATTAGTTTGCAAACTCTTACTGTCAATGAAAACAAGCAACTCATCTGATAAAAATGTCAACATGGAGTGTTCAAAATATTAAAACTGTCAAATAAAAATTGTGTTTTTACAAGGCAGTCTAACCATGTCATGCATGCGGAAATCACTTTCTGTAGACAGATTATATAGGTCAAAAGTTGGTGGGATATTTTTTTTAACCCACGAAAACAAGCCCACTGTGACAGAGTCTTCTGGATAATGTTTTGATGTCTCGAAAATCAACTTCCAAAACTACTCTGGACAAATCTGATTAAAATGCTAGTGTCAAATGTCCTTGCTTCCAATAAAAACCACAGGTTTTCTACTCACAGTGAAATTAATAGGAGAATTACCCAAAAGAAGATACAAGAATTTGACTTTATTTATATTTCATTCTTCCCACCATTTAACAATGCGGACAGAAGATGGAGCCTGTCAGCTAATGCTTGTTATCAGGAGTGCCATTCATTCACAAATCTCAGAGGCCGAGCACCCTGATTCAAATTGCTAGGTAGCAGCTCAAGTTGTGCACGGGAAGAAAAGCACCAAAGATAATTGAAAGGCAGAGAAGAGAGGTGATTGACCTCGGGTGGAACTGAGCTGCACAAACAGACACAGGCTGAACCGCAAATGGGTAATTTTAAAAGGGATTTTGAGGAGGAAAAATCCTCCCAAATGAAAGACTTTCCAAATAGACACTGGCATGCTTGCAATGCTAGTTTAAAGAAGCCATTCAGAGGGGGCTTCATCTTCCACTTAGCTCAACTCAAAAGGCTCAAACCAAGAGAACTTGGATGTGTGTCTTAGGGAAGCCAAGCCTCTTGTGATAAAGGGAAAGAAAAGTCAGTAAAAGATGATGCAAGAGGAAGCAGAGTCATGTCTGGGAAAATAGCTCATATACACACATACGCATGCAAAGAGAAAACCAGACATACCATGTGTATTGCTTTGTGTGTATATGAGAAAGGTATTGAAAAAGAAGACAAAGATTAAAAGGCAGACATAAGCAGAGATAACAACAAAGACAGAAACAAATAGAAATTAGAATAGAAATAGCCCACTGCGATCAAGACAGAGAGACACAAATCACAAAGGCTAGAGAGAAGGTGGGAAAAAGGAACCCTCCTATACTGTTGGTGGGCATATAAATTGGTGCAGCCACTATGGAAAACTATATGGAGGTTTCTTTAAGAACTAAAAGTTGCCGTATGATCTAGCAATCCCTCTCCTGGGCATATATCCAGAGAAACTCTAATTTGAAAAGATATATGCACCCCAATGTTCAAAGCAGAGTCACTATTCACAATAGCCAGGAAATGGAAGTAACGCCGGTTATCCATCAACAGATGAATGGTTAGAGAAGATGAACTTCTCTATGGAATATATATACACACACACATACACACAATGGAATACTGCTGCTGCTGCTGCTGCTGCTGCTGCTGCTAAGTCGCTTCAGTCGTGTCCGACTCTGTGTGACCCCATAGACGGCAGCCCACCAGGCTCCCCCATCCCCGGGATTCCCTAGGCAAGAACACTGGAGTGGGTTGCCACTTCCTTCTCCAATGCATGAAAGTGAAAAGTGAAAGGGAAGTCACTCAGTCGTGTCCAACTCTTAGGGACCCCATGGACTGCAGCCTCCCAGGCTCCTCCATCCATGGGACTTTCCAGGCAAGAGTACTGGAGTGGGGTACCATTGCCTTCTCTGCAATGGAATACTACTCAGTCACAAATAAGAATGAAATTTTGCCATCTGCAGCAACATGGATAGACTCGGAGAGCATTATGCTAAGTGAAATATGTCAGACATAGAAAGAAAAATACCATACCAATTACATATGTAATCTAAAAACTTATATTAACTTATTTACAAAATAGAAACAGACACACAGAAACAGAAGACAAACATATGGTTACCAAAGGAAGAAGAGGGAGGAAGAGGGTTAAATTAGGAGTTGGGATTGGCAGATACAAAAAATTATGTACAAAATAGACATACAGCAAGGTCCATACTATATAGCACAGGGAACTGTATCCAATATCCTATAATAAACCATAATGGAAAAGAATATGAAAAAGAATATATATATGTATTAATATAACTGGCTCACTTTGCTATACACCAGAAACTAACACGTTGTAAATCAGCTATGTACATGTGTGTCTTAGTCACTCAGTTGTGTCCAGCTCTTCGAGACCCCATGGACTGTAGCCTGCCAGGCTCCTGTGTCCATGGAATTCTCCACGCAAGAACACTGGAGAGGGTTTCCATTCCCTTCTCCAGGGGATCTTCTGGACCCAGGGATTGAACCTGGGTCTCCTGTATTGCAGGCAGATTCCTTACCTTCTCAGCCAACAGGGAAGAAACAATACTTCAGTCAAACAAAAAGAGAGACAGACAAGAGATGAAATAAGAGTGAGACAGACAGAGGCCAGAAACATAAGCAAAGGAAGAAGGAAACAATGTAATTTGTGAAAGAGAATTGCGTATCTGCATAGCCAGGACACCATACTATTCTGCATATTTTCTGAGTACAGCTTAGCAGCCAGAAGTAAAGAAACCAAGAGGTCAAATGAGACCATTAAATATTTGGTGAAATGGGCAAGAGAGGTTTTCAAACTGCCCAAGAGCAATTCCTGGAAAGAAGGTCAGAATTCCTTGTCACTACAACAAGATTGAAACCTGTTTGCTTTTTTAAATTGCAAGGGTCAAAAGAGTTTGAAAACCAATCTTAGGTTGGTACTTAATTTTACTGAAAAACATATGCATGTATAATAGTAACAGCTAAGAGCTAGTAGGTGCTTACTATGAGTTAGACGTTAGTTTAAGTACCTATATGGATTAACCTACTTAATCGTCATTACAGCTGAATGAGGTAGGTTCCACTATTATCATCCTCATTTTGCCCATGAGGAAACACAGTCACAAAAGGATTAAATAACTTGCCCAAAGTTACACAGCTTGTAGCCTAGGAGCCAAGATATAATTAAGGCAGAACAGAGGTCAGATTCTACACTCTTAATGCCTGCATCACACTGATCTTCCTTCCTAGGTTAACCTGTACACTTATGTGTTTCTATATATTCCACAAAATAGAGTGCCATGAAAATTTCCAAAGAAATAAAATATGCTATGATCAAAACATATATTTTCAGGACTCCCCTGGTGGTCGAGAGATTAAGAATCCAACCGCCAATGCAGGGAAAGTGAAAGTGAAAGTTGTTCAGTCCTGTCTGACTCTTTGTGACCCCATGAACTATACAGTCCATGGAATTCCCCAGGCCAGAATACTGGAGTGGGTAGCCTTTCCCTTCTCCAGGGGATCTTCCCAACCCAGGTCTCCCGCATTGCAGGCAGATTCTTTACCAGTTGACCAAAAATACTGGAGGAGGTAGCCTATCCCTTCTCCAGTGGATCTTCTCAACCCAGGAATCAAACTGGGGTCTCCTGCATTGCAGGGGGATTCTTTACCAACCGAGCTATCAGGGAAGCCCTGCCAATGCACAGACTCTAGGCATTCAGGGAACCCAGGGGAAATGGGTTTAATTCCTGGTCCAGGAAGATTCTACATGCTGCAGAGCAACTAAGCTCTAGTACCACAACTACTGAGCCCACGCTCTAGAGCCCGTGAGCCGCAACTACTGGGCCCATGTGATGCAACTACTGAGCCTGTAATGCCTGAAGTCTGTGCTGTACAACACGAGAGGCCACCGCGGTAAGATACCTGGACACCACCATTAAGAGCAGGCCTCACTCACTGCCTCTAGAGAAAGCCCGCAGGTAGCAACAAAGAGCCAGCACAGCCAAAAATTATTAATTAAAAATCTTTTAGGTGAATTGCCCAGTTAGTGCTGGGGTTTCCCTCATAGCTCAGCTGGTAAAAAATCTTACCTGCAATGCAGGAGACCCGGATTTGAGTCCTGGTTCAGGAAGATCCCCTGGAGAAGGAAATGGCAACCCACTCCAGTGTTCTTGCCTGGAGAATCCGATGGACAGGGGAGCCTGGCAAGCTACCATCCATGGGGTCACAAGAGCCAGACACGACTTAGTGACTAAATCACCACCAAACCAGTTAAATTTTCTTTATGATAGAACTTTTCTATTACTCCGTATCAATGTGCATTATACTCCAAATGTGCTTTATTTCAAAAGTCTTATCTTTTTCACAGATTCACCTAATCACATAGAAATTGGTGAAAAATACTGATTTAGTTGCTTTATCAGGTCTCCCACAACTCTAAGACTCCTGAATTAACTCTATGGCTCTTTCCTTCGTGATTATGAATAAAGATAATTTAAAAAAATAAAAAAAGGATAAAAAAATCGTCGTAAAGTCAGAAAACATCAGCCATATTCTCTCTCTCCTCTCTCGCTCTCTCTCTCTCTCTCTCTCTCTCTTTTTTTTTTTTTTGGCTGCCTTGAGTATTAGTTGTGGCACACAGGATCTTCATTGCATCATATGGGATCTTTCCTTGTGTGCATGGACTCTAGCTGTAGTTGTGAGGTGTGGTCTCAGTATTTGTGGCATGGGGGCTTGGTTGCTCCTCAGCATGTGAGATCTTAGTTCTCAACCAGGGATCAAACCTGCATCCCCCGCACTGGCAGGTGGATTCTTAACCACTGGACCACCAGGGAAGTCCCAGCCATGTTCTTTCACTCACTTGACAACTATTTATTAAACAACTGCTTTGTACCAAGAACCTGTCCACCACACTGGCTAATCACATGAAGCTTGCTTTTGGGTATGGGAAGAGTGGTACAGAAACACTTTTGAATCAGTTCTAATAAGATGGATGAAACTGGAACCAATTATACAGAGTGAAGTAAGCCAGAAAGAAAAACACCAATACAGTATACTAACACATATATATGGAATTTAGAAAGATGGTAATGAGGACCCTGTATGCAGGACAGCAAGAGAGACGCAGATGTGTAGAGTGGACTTTTGGACTCTGAGGGAGAGGGAGAGGGAGGGGGAGAGGGTGGGATGATTTGGGAGAATAGCATTGAAATATGTGTACTATCATGTAGGAAATGAATCGCCAGTCTGAGTTCGATGCAGGATGCAGGATGCTTGGGGCTGGTGTATGGGGATGATCCGGAGGGATGATGGGGGGTGGGAGGAGGGAGGGGGGTTCATGTTTGGGAGTTCGTGTACACCCGTGGCGGATTCATGTCAATGTATGCCAAAACCAGTAGAGTACTGTAAAGTAAAATAAAATTAAATTAAAAAAAAAATAGCAAGCTACCACTAAAGTAGAAAAGAAAGAATCTGAAGAAAGTGAATGTTCATGCTAGCACAAGACCCTGTAGTATATATGCGATGGAGGCAAAACCTGCCTTGGCTACCAGAGAGTCAGTGATCTGACAGTATTAAAATGATACATAAAGACAATTTCATTTTGATGGCCTAAGTTTAAAATACATTCCACTGAAGACTGTATGACATGTTATGTTGAGTTTGGAAAGAGAAATAATTATACTATAACTTTTATCTGTGTACAAAAATGTATTGGACAAATAAATCTAATAATGTTTGACACTGTACAGGAGACAAGAATCAAGACCATCCCCAAGAAAACAAAATGCAAAAAAGCAAAATGGCTGTCTGAGGAGGCCTTACAAATAGCTGTGAAAAGAAGAGAAG
>SJYX01013669.1:199898-221006 GCA_006410675.1 Oreotragus oreotragus
GGAGAGGGTGGGATGATTTGGGAGAATAGCATTGAAATATGTGTACTATCATGTAGGAAATGAATCGCCAGTCTGAGTTCGATGCAGGATGCAGGATGCTTGGGGCTGGTGTATGGGGATGATCCGGAGGGATGATGGGGGGTGGGAGGAGGGAGGGG
The DNA here is from genome assembly GCA_006410675.1 of Oreotragus oreotragus. NCBI lineage: Eukaryota > Metazoa > Chordata > Mammalia > Artiodactyla > Bovidae > Oreotragus > Oreotragus oreotragus. The sequence goes on from SJYX01013669.1 coordinate 200,057, forward strand.
GGTTCATGTTTGGGAGTTCGTGTACACCCGTGGCAGATTCATGTCAATGTATGCCAAAACCAGTAGAGTACTGTAAAGTAAAATTTTAAAAAATGCATACAAAATAAATTTTTATCACAGAGTGAAAAAATAAATAAATAAATAAATAAAAAGAAATAATACCAAATGAACAATATAGTCAGAATGAGATAAGTACTATGAAAATATGATAGCCAAGGATTATGGAGTAGAAAGGGACAAGTGTTGCTCTTTCAGATAGGCATGTTAAGAAAGCTAACACTTGAGGAGATGACATTTGGGCAGAGTTCCAGATGAAGTTAGGGAGTGAATCATGTAATTATTGGTCAGTGTCCAAGGCAAGGGGAAAGAGCAGGTGGAAAGGCCCCAAGGTGGGGATATTTGTATGATGGAGGATCTGCAGTGAAGCCAATATGGCTGGGGGACTGTTACAGGGGGCAAGCAGTGAGAAAAGGGGCCAGGAGCCAAATGGTCATGTGAACAATCCTGTAGACCAGGGATCCCCAAGCTCTGGACTGTGGATTGGTACCTACTGTCAGGTCAACGGCAGCATTAGATCAGGAATAAAGGGTGCAATAAATATAATGTGCTTGAGTCATCTCAAAACCACCCCCATCCCCATGCTGGTCTGTGGGAAAACTGTCTTCCAGGAAACAAGTCCCTGGGGTCAAAAATGTTGGGGACCATTGCTATAGACCATAGGGAGAACTTGGATCATTTGCTCTTACCATACGGTTAGATGAGGGACACTGAAGAAAAGAAGACCTTACTCTACCATGCAATAAATTCTTGAGAATCAGTTGTTCCTAGAAAGAAAGTTAGATGGATCATGTTGACCTCAAAATAGTGTCAGAAAGAGAGTAGCAGAGGAATCTAATTATTAAGGCTTCAGAAAAGTAAAAGCTGTAAACGAGGTAGCTTCACAGAGCTGTGACATGGTGTGGTGGGAAGGTAGGATGGCACTGAGATCCAGTGGACCTGAGTTCATACCCTATGTCGTCCATGATGTGAAATGTGAGGGCCGGTGTCTGTGTGTGCGTGTGCGTGTGCGTGTGTGTGTGTGTGTGTGTGTGTGTGTGTGTGTGTGTGTGTGTGTGCCTATCCAAATACAGGTTTTGATACTGGCTTTAGAAGTGTTTTCTTTTATTTAATTATAAAAATTTTCAAACACAAAGAAAGGCACAGGTCTCCCCTGCACTCTCACATCCCATTTGCTTCTGCGCATTAGCTCCCCACCCTTCTCCCTCCATGGGAATTTTGCTTACCGATATTACCAATGACTTTCATCTGTCAAACGCAGAGCCCTTTGACTCTATTTCACTCAGTCTCTCAACAACACTTGTCAAGTCCTGTGTGGGCAGCTGGGCTCTGTTTGCCTCTCGAATATTGGGTTCTTCTCCTCTCTCCCAGATCATGGCTTTACACCCATCTGTCACTCTTTTTCTTCTTAACTCTAAAGGGCAGAGTTACTCAGGAATCAGTCCTGGGCCCCTTTTTAGTTCTTTCCTTTCCCTTCATGCTAGATTCCCAGTTGATCCAAAAGGTCTCAGAGTTTCAACCAAGCAATGTTGGGCTCAGTCAAGCAAGGCTCCCTTCATAGCTCAGTTGGGAAGGAATCCACCTGCATTGCAGGAGATCCCGGTTTGATTCCTGGGTTGGGGAGATCCCCTGGAAAAGGAATAGGCTATCTACTCCGGTATTCTTGGGCTTCCCTTGCGGCTCAGCTGGTAAAGAATCTCCCTGCAATCCAGGGAGACCTGGGTTCAATCCCTGGGTTGGGAAGATCCCCTGGAGAAGGGAAAGGCTACCCACTCTGGTATTNCTGGAAAAGGAATAGGCTATCTACTCCGGTATTCTTGGGCTTCCCTTGCGGCTCAGCTGGTAAAGAATCTCCCTGCAATCCAGGGAGACCTGGGTTCAATCCCTGGGTTGGGAAGATCCCCTGGAGAAGGGAAAGGCTACCCACTCTGGTATTCTGGCTTGGAGAATTCCATGGACTGTACAGTCCATGGGGTTGCAGAGAGTTGGACACGACTGAGCAAATTTTACTTTCACTTTCCAGCAATGTGACCACCATGTCTGCCTGTATGCTGGCTGGAATCTGAGAGAAAAGTGAGCCTGTGTTGCTTGAGGGAGGAATCAGTGTGTGGTCTTGGGCAGATGTCAGTGAAAAGCAGAATGATAGGAATAACAAAGATTATTTAACCACTGTGTTGCTTATCACAGTGTGACCATGAAGTTTTTGAATATTTATTGACAAGCAGCTTGCAAGAATCCTGCAATACAGGCAAATGCATTGAAAAATAAGAGAAGTATTCATGGCTTCAGGCTTCAAAGCATCCAGAATTATTAACAATTTCTCAGCCGGCCTCAGTGCCCCTAGCAAGAAAGCATCAACATTTTTTTTAATTCAAAAAATACTAATTAGGAGTAACCTTTAAGTAAGGGCAGGCTCCTGTAATAAACCTACAGTTCCAATATTATTCAAAACCAATAGTTCTTTCATTAATTATTGCAGATTAAGTCTCTCTTCATGTATATGCATTTTCTGAGAATTTTATCTGGAACATATGAATACCAAAGGCCTTTGAGCTTTTTTATAACTCATTCCTTTCCACTGTTAAAAATAAATACTTGTTCTTGCACAGAAAATTTTGTTAACTCTATTTAAATATTAAAGATAGATGAATAGATATGAAGACTGATGGACAGATAATAAGGCAGACACAAACAACTGTGTCAGACCACAAGGAAAAACACAAAACCATTACTTCATTTAATCTTTTTTTTTTCTTTTTTTGAGATGAAATTTTTTTTAAGGATATCTGTTTTATTAGATTTTTCTCTAAGAACCACAACACTGTGTAATAGAGTAACACATTTAACAGTAAGTATTTGCATTACAGATCATGTAGAGAATATTCTAAAGTTTTATGCAGCCAGGTGTACTTTGAAAATTTGTCTTTTTTCTATGCTGGGCATACACACTGAGGAAACCAGAATTGAAAGAGACACATGTACCCCAATGTTCATCACAGTACTTCATTTAATCTTCATAGCCTTTCCATATGGAATATGAAGCTTTTATAGACATTTTACACAAGCAACTGAAGCTGGGAGATAGTAAGCAATTTTCCCCAGACAATTCAGCTTGGCAGTGCAGGAGCCATTGATGGTGATCACAATGATGAAGATAAAGATAGCAAAACATCAACAATCATCTTTAAAAAAAATCTGTTATGTGCTAGGTATCGTACTCGGCTTTTTATTTGCATTGCATCACTTTTTGTGTTAGTAGTCACGTCCAGCTCTTTTGTGACCCCATAGGCTGTAGCCCACCAGGTTCCTCTGTCCATGGAATTTCACAGGCCAGAATACTGGAGTGGGTAGCCATTCTCTTCTCCAGGGGATCTTCCCAACCCAGGAATTGCCAAGCCTGCTGCATTGGCAGGCAGATTCTTCACCACTGAGCCACCAAGGAAGCCCCGCTGTGCCACGCAGGCACCACGATAAATATTTAACTATCTCTATTTCAAGTCTGGAAACTTGGACTCAAAAAATCAAGTAGCATGGCCAACGTCATCAAGTTATCAGTGCTGGCATCATAATTTATTTTTGGCCTTGCTGTAGAGCATCTGGGATCTTAATTTCCTTATCAGGGAATGCACCTGAGCCCCCTGCACTGGAAACACAATCTTAACCACTAGCCTGCCAGGAAAGTTCCTGGCATCATAATTAGAACCCTGGTCCATTTGATATCCGTGGCTGAGATCTTCCCATTGCACCACGCTTTGTTTCTCCTGGTTTGGCGTTTTGAAATTTTATTTCCTGTTTGTGTCCAAAGCTATCAGCATTGTCTCTGAAGACTTCAGAAGTCTGTTGGAAAGTTTATGAATCTATTTTTGTGCTGTTATTCTTTGTGAGGACTGCTTATGGAAGTCACAGATACAGAGCACCAAAAAGACTCAGCTCAGAAATATATTATATTTTGAGATTTGAGTAAATAAGTGCCTCTTTTAAAATGTAAATACCACCTGAAAATGTTAAGCCCATTAGAAAGTCACACCTCAGTTTTAACAGTTAGATAACCCAATTTATACTTGAATAACATACAGAATGGGCATTGTAACTGTGGTAGAATGGATCATTTTCTTCTTTTCATTTAGTCTGGGACATTGCAAAGGAGAGGAAGGAAGAAAATACCTGGGTAGGGTTTCTTTCTTTCTTTCTTTTTTTTTTTTGCTGTGCTTTATTTATTTATTTTTTTAAATATAAATTTATTTATTTTAATTGGAAGTTAATTACTTTACAATTTGTATTGGTTTTACCATACATCAATAAGCCTTTTCACTTTAGCCAACTTTTGGATATACAGAAAAATTGTGAAGATAGCACAATGAGTCCCCAAATACCCCACATCCAGGTCTTCCTGTTATTAGCATGGTACATTAATCTGATACATTTTTTACAGTAAGTGAACTAGTATTGATACACAATCATTAACTAGAGCTCATAGTTTCTTCTTACATCTTCAGTTTTTACCTAATGTCCTTTCTTTGTTGCAGAATTTTATCCAGGGGACCATGTGACATTTAGTCACCATGTTCTCCTTAAGCAATCTGGCTGTGACAGTTTCTCAGACTCACCTTGTTTTTGAAGACCTTGACAGTTTGAGGAGTGCTATTCGAGTATGAATGTAGAATATCTCTCCACTGAGATTTGTCTGATATTTCTCTTGTGATTAGACTGGGGTTACAGGTTCATCAGAGGAGGAACACAGAGGTAAAATACCATAGTATCAAAGGGTACATGCTTTCAAGGTGACTTATCACTGTTGATGTTGACCTTGGTCCCCTCACTGAGTAGTGTTTTTCAGATTTCTCCTCTATCCAGTCACTCTTATTCCCCACTTTCCATACTGGACTCTTCGGAAGGAAGTCATTATATGAAGCCCACAGTTACAGAGTGGGGTCTTAGGCTCTTCCTCCTTGAAAAAGGAATATCTACCTAAATTATTTGGAATTCTTCTGCCTGGAAGATTGGTCTCTCTCCCCCATTTATTTAACTATTTACTTATATCAGTGTGGATTGGTGGCTATTATTCACTTTGAGTTGTCATCCACTATTACTTTATTATTTTGTTGCTCAAATTGTTCCAGCTTTAGCCATTGGGAATTCTTTCAATTGACTTCTGCATCTTTGACATATCCCCATCATTGTGGGGCATTTTTTTTTGTTTGTGGCTGGTTTTTGTTTCTAGTACTTCCTTAACTCTCTAGCACATGTGCTCTAGGTTTATTTTATATATTTTTTCCCAGTCTTAGAATCAGTTATTTCTTCAAGGACCACTGATAAATATTATTGGAGCTTAGAGTTTATTGGAGAATATATGAGAAATTAAGATATGAGCTCTAGGACTGCTTGTTGCTACTGGGTGTTTCTTCTAAGGCCTCTCAACTAACAGAAAAGAAATTTCATGTATCTGATCTAACTGTATCGGGGAAGGCAATGGCACCCCACCCCAGTACTCTTGCCTGGAAAATCCAATGGACGGAGGAGCCTGGTGGGCTGCAGTCCATGGGGTCGCTAACAGTCGGACAGACTGAGCGACTTCACTTTCACTTTTCTCTTTCATGCATTGGAGAAGGAAATGGCAACCCACTCCAGTATTCTTGCCTGGAGAATCCCAGGGATGGGGGAGCCTGGTGGGCTGCCGTCTATGGGGTCACACAGAGTCGGACACGACTGAAGTGACTTAGCAGCAGCAATCTAACTGTATATGTGTGTGTGTGTGTATACACACTTTTCTATAAATACTTCTATATGTAACCATATGCATCTATATTAATCTGAGTTCATACTAATGCTTGGGTATATTTTTTAAAAATACCAATGCTCCAAACACAGTCCAGATCAACTGAATTAGAATTGATTAAACTTGACTCCAGGTAGGTGGAGAAAGGGGTCTTGCCCAGGCCTAGGGTAATTTTTTTGAAAGCTCCCCTAGGAGTCTAACAGCTGCCACAAGCCTTGAGAATCACCGACAGAAACAAAATAGCAGATATAAAGACAAATAAATAAAGGTAGATTCTTTTTCTGGGAAACTATATATTAAAATTACTAATAGATGGAAAAGTTAAGAGCATTTTCCTAACACCTCCTACCTCTATATCCTCAGCATTTAAAAAAATTTTTCAATTTAGTTCAATATTCATTGACCAAACCCAGCCACAGAAATACTGATATTTTATATATGAGCAGAAATGGAATTGTCCTAGTCGTGGAAAGAACCAAGATGGGAGAAAAAACACGTGTATATGAAACCCACATACAAAGAACATAGGCACCATTTTATTCATAAACCCAAGGATACTGAAAATCATCTGAGCACAAATAATTAGTGGAGCACCTTCAATGTACAAAATGTTCTGCTAGGTGCCTTTATTTGGGCACTGTCATAATAGCAATTTTCACCATTAAAAATAACATTAAGGGACTTTCCTGGCAGCCCAGTGGTGAAGAATCTGCCTTCCAATGCAGGAGACGCACGCAGGTTTGATCCCTGGTTGGGGAGCTCATATCCCACAAACCCTAGGGCACCAAAGCCTGCACACCGCAGCTATTCAGTCCACACGCCTCAACGAACATCTTGCTTGGTGCAACTAAGACCTGGTGCAGCCAAACAATATGCCAAAACCAATAGAATACTGTAAAGTAAAAAAATAATAATAATAAATAAATAAATAAAATAAATTTAAAAAGGAATTAAAAATAAATAAATAAATAGCATTAAATTGAGAATAATCTATGTAATATAATTTTTAAAAATCTCTGGTCTTTGTCCCTGCTTCCTGGCACAGAGCTTCAAAAATCCTTGAAATTTCATGAGTGATGGGCATGCCATTGTATACTGATGAGGTGACGAATGTCAGAGCTCCTAGACAGCTTTGGGATGAGGGCTGGTCCCTAGGAAAACCAACCAAATGATGAGAGGGTTGGAACTTTCAGCAGCCCAACATTTGGGGAGGGGAAGAGTTCTAGAATATGAGTTCAATCACATAGTCAATGATTTAATCAATCATTCCTATGTAATTAATAGACCTTGGTTAAAAAAACAAAAAAACTGAACATCAGGGATTGAGGGAGTTTCCTGGCTGATGAACATATCAAAGGCCTAGACAAGGGGAGACACTCTGACTGCATAATACTGAAACCTTGCCACCCTATGTACCTTATCTGGCTCTTCATTTGTATCTTTTATGTGAAAATGGTAATCCTAAGTATAGCACTTCCCTGAGTTCTGCGAGTGGTTCTATAAATTACAGAAGGAAGTTAGTTGTGGGAAGCCCCAAAATTGTAGCTGTGCATTAGTGAAGGTAGCCTTGGGTCCCTACTTGAGGCTGGTATCTGAAGTAAGGGGGAATCTTCTTGGGGAACCTTACCCTTTACTGTATGAGATTGGACATTAACTCTGGGCAGTTAATTTCAGAATTGAATTGAATTAGAGGAGACCACACTGGTATTGGATAATTTTCTGCAGAACACAAATTGAAACAAATAACATAACTGTATATCAAGTTTTTGGCATAATCACCCAAGAATTATTTTAAGTGACAGGCACAGAATATGTTGAATTTACATTCCAAGGGGCAGATATCCAAAACGCAAAAGAGCTTAAACTATTTCTAGCAGTGTTAGTATCAGTTATTCTTATTTTGAAATTTTATATATATATATACACATGTATATATCGTCATCATTGTGAAGTTGCTCAGTCGTGTCCAACTCTTTGCAACCCCATGGACTGTAGCCTACCAGGCTCCTCCTTCCATGGGATTCTCCAGGCAAGAGGACTGGAGTGGGTCGCCATTTCTTTCTCCAGGGGATCTTCCCGACCCAGGGATCGAACCTCGGTCTCCCGCATTCCAGGCAGACGCTTTAACCTCTGAGCCACCAGGGTGGAAATGAAGAGGAGCTAAAAAGCCTCTTGATGAAAGTGAAAGAGGAGAGTGAAAAGTTGTCTTAAAACCCAACATTCAGAAAACGAAGATCATGGCATCATGGCAAATGGGGAAACAATGGAAACAGTGACAGACTTTATTTTTTTGGACTCCAAAATCACTGCAGATGGTGACTGCAGCCATGCAATTAAAAGACTCTTGCTCCTTGGAAGAAAAACTATAACCAAACTAGACAGAATATTAGAAAATAGAGATATTACTTTGCCAACAAAGGTCTACCTAATCAAAGCTATGGCTTTTCCAGTAGTCATGTATGGATGTGAGAGCTGAACCTTAAAGAAAACTGAGCATAAAGCATTGATGCTTTTGAACTGTAGTGTTGGAGAAGACTCTTGAGAGTCCCTTGGACTGTGAGGAGATCAAACCAGTCAATCCTAAAGGAAATCAGTCCTGAATACTCATTGGAAAGACTGATGCTGAAGCTGAAGCTCCTCCAATACTTTGGCCACCTGATGTGAAGAACTGATAATCAAAATTACAGAAATCAACTATCTAGCCTGCTTTTATAAATAGACTATATTCATGTTGACCCTTGAACAACACGGGGAGGGGTTAATCTGTATATAATTTATAACTGGCCCTCCATATCTGCAGTTTCTCTGTTATCTGTGGACTCAACCAGCCATGGATCTGACTGTGTAGCTCTGTAGTATTTACTATTGGAAAATATCTAGGTACCAGTAGACCCTTGCAGTTCAAACCCAGGTTGTTCAAGGGTCAACTGTATTTCAGAGTCACCAGATTTTTTTTAATTGGAGGATAACTGCTTTTCAATGTTGCATTAGTTTCTGCTGTACAGTGATGTGAACCAGTTATATATAAACATATATCCCCTCCCTCTTGAGCTTTCCTCCCACCTCCCATCCCATCCCTCTGGTTATCACAGACCACCCAGCTGAGCTCCCTGTGTTATGCAGCACCTTCCCACTGGTTATCTACTTTACACATGGTGTGTATATGTCAGCACTACTCTTTCAGTTTGTCCTGCCTTCTCCTTTCTGCCCTGTGTTCACAAGTCTGTTATGTATGTCTGTGTCTCTATCCGTGCCCTGCAAATAAGTTCATCAGTCTATATATATGCATTAATAGATAATATTTGCTTTTCTCCTTCTGACTCACTTCACTGTATGGAAGACTCTGGGTTCATCTACCTCACTAAGATTGTTTCTTATAAGAGAATTCCTGTTAATAAATTCAGCAGAAATTATATAATTTTGAGATTGCTATTTTTCAATCACTAAAAGTGGGACAACCAATGCCTCCAGATGTGATGCCATAGGAAGCAAACAGAGGTATCCAGGATGGTTTTTTCCAGAAGAAAACAAGCATGAAAATCATAAAGCTTCTAACCCTAACTACCAGATTACAAGAAATAAAGGAAAGGAAGGAAGTTGTTAAAAAGTCACAAGATTAGAATCAGCCAAATTCAGGTGTATAAAGTTCTATCAGGCAGTGACTCATTTTTTTATTCACAAATAAACAGCATGAACCCCCAAAAAAGGTGGGGAGATTAATTATCACAGTTGTATTCTTATATAAACTGTTATAGTTAAAAGGCAAGAGTTGTTTGGATCCCAACCACAAAAAAAGGTAACTATAAAAATATATTTTAAGAATTTCAAACATAAGCCAAGTAGTAGCTAAGATATAAGAAATTTTTCATAAATAATTTCAGTTATAAGCACCTCCATAAATATTATACAAAATCTAAAATTTTGTATAGAAGCTCATAGCCAGTAATAGTCAATTCATTTCTTAAAGTGCTCTGACTTATCTCAATGTGAAAATCACTTCAAGTGTATAAAAAAGAGTTGAAGGCATCTTATCTTTGACAAAGGAGGCAAAAATATACAATGGAGAAAAGACAGTCTCTTCAACAAGTGGTGCTGGGAAAACTGGTCAACTACATATAAAAGAATGAAACCAGAACACTTCCTAACACCATAGACAAAAATAAACTCAAAATGGATTAAAGATCTAAATATAAAACCAGAAACTATAAACTCTTAGAGGGAAACATAGAGAACACTCTCTGCATAAATCACAGTGAGATCCTCCATGACCCATCTCCTAGGATAATGGAGATAAAAACAAAAATAGACAAATGGGACCTAATTAAACTTAAAAGCTTTTGCACAATGAAAGAAACTATAAGCAAAGTGAAAAGACTACTCTCAGAATAGGAGAAATAAACAGCAAATGAAACAACTGACGAAGAATTAATCTCCAAAATATACAAGTAGCTCCTGCAACTCAATATTAGAAAAGCAACCCAATCAAAAAGTAGGCAGAAGACCTCAACATACATTTGTCCAAAGAAGACATGCAGATAGCTAATAAACACATGAAAAGATGTTCAATATTTCTCATTATTAGAGAAATGAAATAAAAACTATCATCTCACACTGGCCATCATCAAAAAGTCTACAAGCAGTACATGCTGGAGAACGTGTAGAGAAAAGGAACCCTCTTGCACTGTGTGGGAATACAAACTGATATAGCCACTATGGGAAACAGTGTGGAGATTTCTTTTTAAAAAAAACTAGGAAAAAGCTATCATACAACCCAGCAATCTCACTACTGGGCATATACCCTGAGGAAATCAGAACTGAAAAAGACACATATACTTTATGTTCACTGCAGCACTATTTACAATAGCTAAGACATGGAAACAAACTAGCAGTCCAATGACAGATGAATGCATAAGGAAATTGTGGTTACATATACACAATGGATGGAGAAGGAAATGGCAACCCACTCCACTACTCTTGCCTAGAGAATCCTGTGGACAGAGGAGCCTGGTGGGCTGCTGTCCATGGGGTCGCACAGAGTCGGACACGACTGAAGCGGCTTAGCATGCATGCATGCATTGGAGAAGGAAATGGCAACCCACTCTAGTATTCTTGCCTGGAGAATCCCAGGGACAGAGGAGCCTGGTTGGCTGCCATCTATGGGGTCGCACAGAGTCAGACACGACTGAAGTGACTTAGCAGCATACACAATGGAATATTATTCAGCTATGAAAAGGAACACATTTGAGTCAGTTCTGATGAGGAACCTAGAACCTATTATACAGAGTGAAGTAGTCAGAAAGAGAGAGACAAACAGCGCATGTTAGTGCATATACATGGACTCAAGAAAGTACTGATGATCCTACTTGCAGGGCAGCTAGGGGACAGACGTTTTGGACACAGTAGGTGAAGGAGAGGGTGGGATGATATGAGGGAGTCGCCTTGAAACACATACATTACCATACGTAAAACACCTAGCCTATGGGAATTCAATGCATGATGCAGGAAAGTCAGTGCTCTGTGACAATCTAGAGGTGTAGGATGGGGAAAGAACAGGGAAGAAGGTTCAAGAGGAAGAGGACGCATGTGTACCCAATGCCAATGCATTGATGCATGGCAAAAACCATTATCCTCTAATTTAAAAAAATAAAATACGCTTTGTAAAAAGTTGAAACATCTTTACCAAAATAAATGGCTTATTTGCAAAGTGTATCCTAGTCCTTCCTATTTGAATCTGAAGAAAGCCAAAAATTTCTTTGTTTCTATTTCAAGCATAGGCTGTGTTGTGTATGTGTGTGTGTGTGTCCATGTGTATGTGTGTGTATCAGAAGTTTCTAAGTAGACTTTGTTTTTATTAACAGAAGCACACAAGGTTTCATTCTCTAACATGTGTCCTGTACAAACTGTGATGAGCTCTTCAACTATGAGGTCCTTAGATATCCCAAATAAGACTGTACAAAACAAAGCAAACATATCCCAAAGTCATAAACCAACTCTGAGAGTAAGTAAACAAAATATTTCATGAAGCTGAACAAACATTCAAAGCCTGGCCAAAAAAAAAAAAAAAAGATTTTAAGACAAATGTAGAATTTTGAATATAATCCAAATAGNATAAGACTGTACAAAACAAAGCAAACATATCCCAAAGTCATAAACCAACTCTGAGAGTAAGTAAACAAAATATTTCATGAAGCTGAACAAACATTCAAAGCCTGGCCAAAAAAAAAAAAAAAAGATTTTAAGACAAATGTAGAATTTTGAATATAATCCAAATAGTAGAGGATATATGTGAAATTACCATTGAACTTGTCAGGTATGATTAATAATATTATAGTTCTGCTTTTCAAAGATTCTTTATCAGTTATTAATGCATACTATATTATTTATAGTTGAAGTGCTATAATATTTTATTTGCTTTAAACTATTACAGAAAAAACAAACAAGCAAGCAAACCAGGAAAAGTAGCTGAATGAAGAGTGGGAAATGTTAATAACAGTTGAAGCTGAGTGGTTACTCCCTGAAGGATCATTATATAGGGGCTCTATTTCTGTGTTTGCTCAAAATTTTCCATACAAAGATTTTTAAAAAGAAAAAATAACAGCTATTCAGAGACACATACAACTAGCCCTTAGTGAGTGTTACCCCTGAGCCAAGTCCTGTGTTAGAGTTAGGGATACAAAGATGAGTCACTCATGGACTCCAACTTCAAGGACTGAGTTATGCCCAACCTAGACAGCATATTCAAAAGCAGAGACATTACTTTGCCAGCTAAGGTCCATTTAGTCAAGGCTATGGTTTCTCCAGTAGTCATGTATGGATGTGAGAGTTGGACTGTGAAGAAAGCTGAGCGCCCAAGAATGGATGCTTTTGAACTGTGGTGTTGGAGAAGACTCTTGAGAGTCCCTTGGACTGCAAGGAGATCCAACTAGTCCATTCTGAAGATCAGCCCTAAGATTTCTTTGGAAGGAATGATGCTAAAGCTGAAACTCCAGTACTTTGGCCACCTCATGCGAACAGTTGACTCACTGGAAAAGATGCTGGGAGGGATTGGGGGCAGGAGGAGAAGGGGACGACCGAGGATGAGATGGCTGGATGGCATCACGGACTCGATGGACGTGAGACTGAGTGAATTCTGGGAGTTGGTGATGGACAGGGAGGCCTGGCGTGCTGCAATTCATGGAGTTGCAAAGAGTTGGACACAACTGAGTGACTGAACTGAACTGACTGATAGTAGTTCAAGGAGTCAAGAGGTAATTACCATATAGATGCATATTCCCACTGGGATGACTTTGCCAAGCTGTGTGTTCCTTTTGATGGCCCACTTATGGTTATCTTTCCACGCTCAAAGAATTTCAACCCTGAGGTATCTGCCATTCTTTGAAATACTGTCTGAAATCCAAAGGAAGGCAAGCTTTGGAGGCCAAGGATGGACCAAGGCCAATGAGTGGTGGGCAAGCTAACATTCCCCAGTGCGAGTCATCAGAGTTCTGGGCTGTCACTCAAAGAAGGAGTAGCTTCTCCAACTGACATTTGGAGAATATCAGGGCTTTATGGCAGCTGGTGGGTGGGCATACTGGGCTGGCACTTCTCCATGAGGTGATGGGACAAGCCATCAACACTTCTCAACTGATCACATTGGAAAGGGATTCCCTGTAAATCGACCAGGTGAAAGGCTTGGACACTCTCCATGGTGGAAAACTCGTATTTGTTAGCATACTCATTATGTTCATCAACAGAAGCTGCCATTTTCTGAACACCTGGAATGGGCTCTGCTTTGGGCAGTGTGCTTTGTATATGTGATTTCATGTAATGCTCACCATGAACTTGCAAGCATTTTGACGTATAAGAAACTAAGACTTAGAGAAGTGAACTATTCATGGTCAAAAAGTGTTCTGAGTTTGTTTTGTTTTGAATCAATTAAAATAAAACAACAACCAAAATAAAACAATATGCAGGCCAAATAAAGCACACTTCTGTGGGCTAGCTCAGCCATGTTTCCAGTTTGAGACCTATACTGTACCCTGATGCTTTTACCAAATGTACCTCTTACAAAAGCCTTTTTTATTCTCCAGATTAAAAAGTAATAGTTCTAGAGCCCTGGGTTCTACAGCATGGAATGCAAGGCATGATATGGAATGACCAATTCCTACTTGGGAAATACACAATTCATGGGCAGTGTGTTTTCTTTTCCCCTTCTTCTAAGGACACTAATCTTTGTCAAGGCTCAGGGCTTCACCTTTATGACTTCATTTAACTTTACTTCCTAAGAGGCCCTATCTCCAAATGCCATCATATTGGGGGCTAAGACTTTAATATAAGAATTTGGGAAGGGCATAAACACTCAGTTTATAGGACTCTATACAGTTGTGAGTTGTCACAGCTAAGCCTAGCAAGTACACAAACTCACTGGCATCGATGGGAAACACTGGAATGTGTAAAATGTCCACACAGTATGGAAATACTGCATTTAGACACAGATATGGACAGAGGGGCCAAACTATCACTCCTGTTTCAAGCCCAGGAATTACATCAACCATTTGCCTCTGGTATGGAAAACTCTCCTTCTCTATTTGTTTGTGAAAACTGCCTGTCATGAATAAGAGATCAAACTAGAAATGTATATCAGACCCGATGCAGCAGGAGTTGGGGCAGCCAGGAAGGGAATATGGTGAATTACAAATCCTCCAAGAGAAAAAGGAAGTCTGTACAACTCTCTTGAGCAAAACAAAAGAAGAACCATCATCATCTGAGAGCCTAAAGAATGTGCTGCCCAGAGACTGTTTTACCAGCATGAATGGATCATCCCATTATGTTCAACAACCACTTTACAAAACAGATTTCTGTACTGGCCAGTTATCTGACTAAGTCAGGATTGGGTTGCTACTCAGCTATAGGAGGTGATCAGATGGTATAGACAAGGAATGAAAGTTTTAGGGTCAGTGTAGACCTGGGTTCGGAAGAAGGCAATGACACCCCACTCCAGTACTCTTGCCTGGAAAATCCCATGGACCGAGGAGCCTGGTGGGCTGCAGGCCATGGGGTCGCTAAGAGTGGGACATGACTGTCTTCACTTTCACTTTTCACTTTCATGCACTGGAGAAGGAAGTGGCAACCCACTCCAGTGTTCTTGCCTGGGGAATCCCAGGGATGGGGGAGTCTGGTGGGCTACCATCTACGGGGTTGCACAGAGTCAGACACAACTGAAGTGACTTAGCAGCAGCAGCAGCAGCAGACCTGGGTTCAAATTCCACTTGCATCACCTACAAATTTCCTATAAAATCCATTTCAGCAATAAACATGACCCACATGAATCTACTTTCCAGATTTGTAAAATGGAGATAATAGTATATTTCTCCTAAGGTCCATCGGAAAAAGTGTTGAGTGCTATTTACATGCCAAGTCCCATGCTAAACTTACAACCTTTCCAACAGCCAGTGACATAGATTTTTACCCCATATTATCCCATATTACAGACAATGAAACTGAGGCACAGAGAAGTTAAATAACTTTCCTAAGTCCACATATTTGAGGGAGTATGTATGTGATGTTTAGCTGCTTCTAGGCACAGGTACACTCTCAAAAAGTGCTTCCTCCTCACCGTATGTTGTTCTCGAACACTAATAAACTTTGGGTTTAGCAGTTGTTGATCTTGTCATTCAGTCGTAAGTCGTATCTGACTCTCTGCAGCCCTATGAACTAAAGCATGCCAGGCTTCCCTGTCCTTCACTATCTCTTAGAGTTTGCTCAAGCTAGGCAGTTGAGACCCCTTTGAAATGTAAATATTTTAACTAGGGCAGATAGAACATTAAACCATATCAGTCAAGAAATAAAATTACCATAGTAACTTGTTTTCCAAACTTCCCCCAATATAAAAAAAAAAAATTATTTGGGACTCTTGATGTCTTTCCCCTCTTCCCAGGACCTTGCCCTGATGATTCTGAAGAAACAGATTGAGCTAGAGGACTGGAAATTTTTATTCTTAAACTTTCAGGTGATACTGATGCTCAAGGAAAATGTTAACCTGATCCCCAAGGAGAGGAGACCTCTAGGAATTATATGGCCATATTCCCCTGAGAGCTCAGTTGGTAAAGAGTCTGCCTGCAATGCAGGAGACCCCGGTTTGATTCCTGGGTTGGGAAGATCCACTGAAGAAGGGATAGGCTACCCACTCCAGTATTCTTGGCTTCCCTTGTGGTTCAGCTGGTAAAGAATCTGCCTGCAATGCAGGAGACCTGGGTTTGATCCCAGGGTTGGGAAGATCCCTTGGAGAAGGGAAAGGCTACCCACTCCAGTATTCTAGCCTGGAGAATTTCATGGACTGTATAGTCCATGGGGTTGCAAAGAGTTGGACACAACTGAACAATTTTCACTTCACTTCAAATGGCATGATAAACTCTTACAGCAAGAAAGGATGGGCAACCTTACTGAATAACATCCCTTTATTTTACTGATGGGGAAAACTGAGTCCTCGTGAGGGGAAGTGACTTGCCCCAAAGTCACACAATCTATGTAGGGCAGATTTGAAAATTGAACCGATGTTTCCTGACCCATCAAGACACTTTTCTTTACTCTAACATCTTCAGGACAACCAAGTATTGGTGAGGTGAGAGGTAGAAGCAAGTAAGAACACCAGGAGATATCCAAGTAAGGTAAGTTTGGATGGATCACTTGTGAATGACCCTGAGCAGCCCAGGAGAAAACAAGAGAGGCAGAAAAGGGGGAAATAAAACAATTGTTTCTGGGACTTCCCTTGTGGTCTAGCGGTTGAGAATCTGCCTGCCAATTCAGGAAACATGGGTTCAATCTCTTGTCCAAGAAGATTCCACAGGTCCTGGGGGCAGCTAAGCCCGTTTGCCACAATTACTGAAGCCCTAGAGACCAGACACCACAGCTAGAGAGTAGCCCCCACTCTCCACAACTAGAGAGCAACATAAGACCCAGCACAGCCAAAAATAAATAAACATTTTTTTAAATCACTTCTGGTGTGCATTGTAAGACCTGGCTATCTCATATCCATTCATATTTATAGCTTCTCTCCCTGTCTCTCTTCCACTTTTATCTTTCATCTTTTTCCTTGTTTCTCTTTCCTTGTTTCCTTGTTTCTCTTTTTCTGTTCTCTTGTACCTTGTGTACCTCTTTTTTGGATATATTCCTATCAAACAATAAAGATATCTTTTCTACAGAAAACTCAGATTTCTTATTCAATGCCTAGAAAGGGTCAGAATTTTCTTTCCCTCAGTGACACTTCTGTTCAGTATAATCTTCGCCTTCCGAGCAGTGTCTGCCCTCCTTCTTCACTTAGTCTAGATATGTTTTCTTAATTTTCCTCCAGAAAAATATTCCTTCAGGCTCCAGCTGGGGCAAATCTGAACCAAGAGATAGGCAGCCTGTGTCTAAGGCTTGAGAAACCCCAGTCCATGTCTGTCGCACAGACTTCCATATTTTTGTTCAGTCCCAATGGACTGCAACATGCCAGGCTGCCCTGTCCTTTGCCAACTCTTGGAGTTGGCTCAAACTCATGTCCATTGAGTTGGTGATGCCATCCAACCATCTCATCCTCTGTCATCCCCTTCTCCTCCTACATTCAATCTTTCCCAACATCTGGGTCTTTTCCAATGAGTCAGCTCTTTGCATCAGGTGGCCAAAGTATTGGAGCTTCAGCTTCAGTGTCAGTCCTTCCAATGAATATTCAGGGTTGATTTCATTTAGGATTGGATGGTTTCATCTCTTTGCTGTCCAAGGGACTCTCAAGAGTCTTCTCCAGCACCATAATTGGAAACCATCAGTTCTGCAGCACTCAGCCTTCCGTATGGTCCAACTCTCACATCTGCACATGACTACTGGAGAAACCATAGCTTTGACAATAGTGAACTTTGTCAGCAAAGCAGCGTCTCTGGTTTTTAATATGTTGTCTAGGTTTGTCATAGCTCTTCTTCCAAGGAGCAAATGTCTTTTAATTTCATGGCTGCAGTCACTGTCTGCAGCAATTCTGAAGCCCAGAAAAATGAAGTCTGACACTGTTTCCATTTTTTCCCCATCTATTTGCCTTGTAGTGATGGCAGGGCCACCCAAGATGGAAAGGTTGTGGTGGAGAGTTCTGACAAAATGTGGTCTGCTGGAGAAGGGAATGGCAAACCACTTCACATTCTTGCATTAAGAACCCTATGATCAGTATGAAACAGCAAAAAGACTTCTGAGGGAGTTGCCTTGATCTGGGGCATAGTTTGGAATAAGTGAGGGAAGAATATGTCGGGGGAGGATTAAGTTAAAGTGAAATGTCTTTCATTCTTTGAGCTATTCAGCGCCTATGGTAAAAATTAGTTCTGGACTTTAGGAAGAGGAGCAGAGAAAACCATGGATTCTACTAGCCTGGGAGAGGAGCAGTCAGCAGGATTCCTACCTGGTGCACTGGACGGCAGCCAAAGGCTCAGAACAGAGCCACCGTGTCCTTCTCTGGAAGTCATAGCTCTGCTGACCCTGAAGGCAAATATCTAATCAACTGGTACCCCACAGGGAGCCCTCTAGTCTCCAGACTGGAGGTTTCCCAAGCCTGCCTAGACTGTGATCTCAGTTCCCACTGAGATGCTCAAATCTGAAAATGTAAATAACAGAGCCAGAGAGAAATTGATAATTCTTTTTAATCTACTTCCCAGAACAGATTTCTGCAAATATCTTTTTATTCCTGATGAGCATAAACAGAGAAAAGGCAGAAGATTTTCCTTTTCCATTGGAGGAAGATGGAAGAATATAAACTAAACTCTAGTGTCCAAAATCCTTTTAAATCCTGGCTCTGTCATTTGCCAGTGGCGTGGTCTGGAGGAACTGACTTATCCTTGCTGAGCCAAAATGTCTTCATCCATAAAATGGGAATGATACTCATAAAATCTATTGCAGAGGGATGTTGAAAGGTTTAAACAAGGTGATAAAGGCAAAGCATTTAGAACAGTGGTTAGAACTTAATATGTGGGCTTCAACCATTAGTACAGATAATGCTAAAGAATGTTCAAACTACCAAACAATTGCACTCATTTCATATGCTAGCAAAGTAACACTCAAAATCCTTCAAGCTAGGTTTAAGAACTACATGGACCAAAAACTTTCATATGTATAATCTGGATATTGAAAAGGCAGAGGAACCACAGGTCAAATTGCCAACATTTTTTGGATCATAGAGAAAGCAAGGGAATTCCAGAAAAAAACATCTACTTCTGCTTCACTGACTACATTAAAGACTTTGACTCTGTGGATCACAACAAACTGTGGAAAATCTTTAAAGAGATGGGAATATCAGACCACTTAACCTGTCTCCTGAGAAACCTGTATGTAGGTCAAGAAGCAACATTTAGAACCAGACAGGGAACAGCAAACTGGTTCCAAATTGGGAAAGGAGTACATCAAGGCTGTATATTGTCATCCTGCTTATTTTACTTATATGCAGTGTACATCATACAAAATGCTGGACTGAATGAAGCACAAGCTAGAATCAGGATTTCCAGGAGAAATATCAACAACCTCAGATATGCAGATGATACTACTCTAATGGCAGAAACTGAAGAGGAACTAAAGAGCCTCTTGATGAGAGTGAAAGAAGAGAGTGAAAAACCTGTTTTAAAACTCAACATTAAAAAAATGAAGATCATGGCATCCGGTCCCATCACTTCATGGCAAATAAATGGGGAAAAAGTGGAAACAGTGACTGATTTTGTTTTCCTGGGCTCCAAAATCACTATAGATGGTGACTGCAGCCATGAAATTAAAAGACGTTTGCTCCTTGGAAGGAAAGCTTCCTTCCAAACTTCTTTGGAAGGAAAGCTATGGCAAACTTGCTGCTGCTGCTAAGTCTCTTCAGTCATGTCCGACTCTGTGTGACCCCATAGACAGCAGCCCACCAGGCTCCTCTATCCCTGGAATTCTTCAGGCAAGAATACTGGAGTGGGTTGCCACTTTCTTCTCCATGGCAAACCTAGATAGCATGTTAAAAAGCAGAGATATCACTTTGCCAACAAAGGTCCATATAGTCAAAGCTATACACATGTGAGAGTTGGACTGTACAGAAAGTTGAGTGCCAAGTATTGATACTCTCAAATGTGGTGCTGGAGAAGACTCTTGAGAGTCCCTTATACTGCAAGGAGATCAAACCAGCCCATCCTAAAGGAAATCAACCCTGAATATTCATTGGAAGGTCTGATGCTGAAGCTGATGCTCCAAATTTTTGGCCACCTGATGCAAAAAGCTGACTTGTTGGAGAAGACTCTTATCCTGGGATATATGAAGGCAGGAGGAGAAGAGGGTAACAGAGAGTGAGATGGTTAGATAGTATCACCAACTCAATGGACCTAAGTTTGGGCAAACACTGTGAGATAGTGAAGGACGGGGAAACCTGGAGTGCTGCAGCCCATGGGCTCTCAAAGAGTCAGACGTGACTTAGTGATTGAACAACAACAACAAATAGATATGTCAGACTTGGTTGAATTATCAAAATCTGTTCGATTACATTGTAATTAGGAAAAAAATCCAAAGATCCAAACCACAGATTGTGAGAAGTAAAGATTCTTAGTTAGCCATTTGCCAACTCCAAAGTCATGACCATGAAATGCATCCAAATTAAACTGCCAGGAATAAACCCCAAACATTTCTAATACCATTTTTATATAACTTTGATATTTAAGTTTTTCTTTTCTTTTTTAAAATATGTAGTGGCACTTCCAGCAAACAAAAGCCCAGGTCCAGACAGCTTCACAGCTGAATTCTACCAAAAATTTAGAGAAGAGCTAACACCTATCCTACTCAAACTCTTCCAGAAAATTGCAGAGGAAGGTAAACTTCCAAAATCATTCTATGAGGCCACCATCACCCTAATACCAAAACCTGACAAAGATGCCACAAAAAAAGAAAACTACAGGCCAGTATCACTGATGAACATAGATGCAAAAATCCTTAACAAAATTCTAGCAATCAGAATCTAACAACAAATTTAAAAGATCATACACCATGACCAAGTGGGCTTTATCCCAGGGATGCAAGGATTCTTCAATATCCACAAATCAATCAATGTAATTCACCACATTAACAAATTGAAAAATAAAAGCCATATGATTATCTCAATAGATGCAGAGAAGG
>SJYX01013669.1:223319-239628 GCA_006410675.1 Oreotragus oreotragus
AGTTCATGTACACCCATGATGGATTCATGTCAATGTATGCCAAAACCAATACAGTACTGTAAAGTAAAATAAAGTAAAAATAAAAATTGAAAAATAAATAAATAAAAGACTAAAATAAATAAATAAATATGTAGTGGCAGATTTACCCTCTTAATAATATTCACTGTGAAAGTGAAAGTCACTCAGTCGTGTCTTACTCTTTGCGACAGCATGGACTATATAGTCCATGGAATTCTCCAGGCCTTAATACTGGAATGGGTACCCATTCCCTTCTCCAAAGGATCTCCCAAAACCAGGGATCAAACCGAGGTCTCTCATGTTGCAGGCAGATTCTTTACCAGCTGAGCCATCAGGGAAGCCCAAGAACACTAGAGTGGATAGCCTATCCCTTCTCCAGTGGATCTTCCTGACCCAGGAATCAGTCTGGAGTTTCCTGCATTACAGGCAGATTCTTTACTAGCTGAGCTACTAGGAAAGCCAAATAGTCACTGTAGTTGAATATTAAAATGAGTTTTTATTTCCTCAAGCATGTTTATGGGGCTTATGCTTATGCTGGGCTTCAGAAGGAAGCCAGCCCCTGATAACACTCCTCCTTGGAAATAAGTCAAGAAATGATACATGGGGACTTCCCTGGTGGTCCAGTGATTAAGAATCTGCCTGCCAATAGAGGGGACACAGGTTTGATCTCTGGTCAGGAAACTAAGATCCCACATGCCACAGGGCAACTAAGACTGCATGCCACAACTAGAGAAGCCCATGTGCCACAATGAGGAAACAACACAACCGGAAAAAAAAGAATGACACAGGACATCCATCTAATCACCAATAGTTTAAGTAATGGAGTCAGATTGACCCAGGTTAAAATTCTGTTTCTGTTTCTTACTAGTTAGCAAATAATTTGGGGTAGTTATCTGAACTTTTTGAGTTCTGGTCTCCTTTACTATGGGCTTCCCAGATAGCTCAGTGGTAAAAAAAAAAAATCCACCTGCAATGCAGGAGCCTCAGGAGATGTACATTCAGTCTCTGGGTTGGAAAGATCCCATAGTGGAGGGCATGACAATCTACTCCAGTATTCTTACCTGGAAAATCCTATGGACAGAGAAGCCTGGCAGGCTACAGTCTATGTGGTCACAAAGAGTCAGACACAACTGAAGCAACTTAGCACACACGTACTCCTTCTCTATAATGGAGCCAAGGATGATAATTGTATCCTTCATAGTTTTTATGAGATTAAGAGGACAATAAACACTCAAAAAATGTCCTCTTTGTTTCCCTTTCCCTGCTCTCTCTGGACATTCATATTCTGTTTGTTGATGAGATCCACCGGAGGAGAGACCATGTCTGTTTTTTCCATCTTTGTATCCCAGCCACAGTGTGCAGCACCTGATAGTACTCAATATATATCTTTGTAATGAATGACTGTTTGAGTAAACGTCAGCTTCCTAAAGAACATGAGGAAATCTGGGTTTTCACCTGTTGCTTCTTCCTGCCCTCTTCCTGACTCCACTTCACTGAACTCCTGAATTTAGAGCCATCTGAACAGTACCCTAACAGTAGGTATTTTGCAATGAAGATGCTGGCGAATGAGCGCTTTCTCTCTCCCCATCTGCCTTTATTCCTGTGCTACTGATAGCTTTATCAACTTTTCCCCCATAGGATGAATGGCAGGTCTTAACTGAGAACATCTTCTGCAGTGACCCTGGTGGCAAAAAAGTTATTTTAAACCTGGAATATCTCATCTGTTTAGCAGGCAAAGATGAACTCCTCAGGGCCTCCTAGAACAATATCATAGGCTGGCTGTTCAAGGAACACTTGGTAAATGAGTTTTTCCTCCATCCCAAAATGTGTCAGACAAGCTCAGTGAGAAAAGGTGACATTGCCCAGGTGGAATGGGAAAGGTCAGTTCACATTTGGCACTGGAAGCCCATGAAAGTGGATCCAAAGACTGCAGTAAAGTTAGAAAGGAAGTAATTTGGCTTTATCAACTATCCTATTCCACCTTGTCTTCTAGCTTTGGCCTTCATCAATTTCTCAAATATCCAGAGCTCCCCAACATTGAAATTTCCTTTCATTGCCTTATATCTCATTCCCACAGTTCCCTAGCTTTCATTTTTCTAATATGATATTTTAAATCCACATTTACATGTTAGTTAGTGAACTAAAGACCTAACTACCTTGAATAACAAATTGCTTTTTAAAAAAATATTTCCCAGTGGGTGTTCCAAAGAATTTGTGTTTATTATTCCTCATCATTCTATCCCCTGAAACTGGCATAGTGCCAGGTATCTAGTATGTTCTTCATGAATATGCATTTATAAAATAATAGAATATTCTGTGACTAAATGGGCTTAAATTAGTTTTGACTTAAATTAGGTTTGACTGTGAAAAGAAAGGAAACGAAAGTGAAGTCGCTTAGTCGTGTCTCACTCTTTGCAACCCCATGGACTGTAGTCTACCAGGCTCCTCTGTTCATGGGATTTTCCAGGCAATAGTCCTGGAGTGGATTGCCATTTCCTTCGCCAGGGGATCCTCCCAACCCAGGGATCGAACCCGGGTCTCCTGCATTGCAGACAGATGCTTTACTGTCTGAGCCTCCAGGGGAGTCACAGTCTTGATTGTGAAAGAGACTCAAAATATCAGTGGCATAAACTAAGCCATGTTTATTTCTCTCTCCTATAAATGTCTAGAGGTTGACCAGTTCAAGGTTGACACGGAAGTTCAGATTCATAAGAAAACAGAGCCAATAAAGAAACTATGGCAAGCCCAACAGTTTTGGAAGTTGTAAGCACTGTATAACTACACATTACAAGCAAAGGACAGGTCCTTTCATCAGACAGGATCCAATCGTGCCCTCAGATTTACTATATGTATGAAATTTGGCAAGTGATTACATTTTCTGGGTCTGTTCTCTTAGCTGGAAGAAGAAGAAGGGGGAGAAGCAGAAGGATAAGAAACAGAAGAGAAGGAAGAGAAGAGAAAGAGGAACAGGGAAGGGGAGAAGAGAGGAGGGGAAGGAGAAGGGGGAGGAGCGAGAAGGGGAGAAGGAGGAGGGGAAAAGGGAAGAAAGAGAAAGGGGCGGAAAAGAAGTTCCACAACAGCTCCTGGGGAACATAGAAACATCCTGGATGAAGAAAAAGATCCACATCCCACAACTTCCTAGGAAAAACTGGAACCTCTCTGGCTGGCCGTCTCTCTGACTTGTATCTCCTTAACCACATACCGTTTCTCCCACCATTGTCTCTTTCCTACCACGGTTCAGAATATCTAACCATGAGTGAATCCATATCTCTAGAGCTGGGAAGTGAAAGTCGCTCAGTTGTACCTGACTCTTTGCGACCTGAATTCTCCAGGCCAGAATACTGGAGTGGATAGCCATTCCCTTCTCCAGAGGATCTTCCCAACCAAGGGATTGCACCCAGGTGTCCTGCATTGTGGGCAGATTCTTTACCAGCTGAACCACCAGGGAAGCCCAAGAATACTGGAGTGGGTAGCCTATCTCTGCTCTAGGGAATCTTCCTGACCCAGGTATCAAACCGGGTCTCCTGCATTGCAGGCAGATTCTTTACCAGCTGAGGTAAAAAATCAACCAAAGTAAGGGCTTAGGGAGGGGCTCTCCTTAATCTTTTCATCGCTTCTAGAAAGACACCCTTATAAAGTTTTTAGACTCTACATGCCAAGAATAAGACTTGGCACATAGTAGGTGACCAATATATTTGAGTTTTCTTCTCTTTCATTCCTCAACAGTAGTAGTATTTATTAATTTTTTAACTCTATTAAAGTTATATCTTCAGATTTAAATCCAGGATAATCCAAAATCTACTCATTTTATTCTCAAGAGTATGACTTCTTGATCTTCTATAACAGCTTTAAATAAATATAGGACATTTCTAATTCCTTTGCATTTAGCAGTGAAGTTATTTTAATATCATATTTTAATTATAGATCTCAGGAGTAGGCAGTTTGTCTGGAGTCCATGGATCCAGATGCTTGAAATAATGATATTTTTAGTCCCATATACCCAGATTTTCTTCGGAGAAGGCAATGGCACCCCATTCCAGTACTCTTGCCTGGAAAATCCCATGGATGGAGGACCCTGGTGGGCTACAGTCCATGGGGATGCTAAGGGTCGGACACGACTGAGCGACTTCACTTTCACTTTTCACTCTCATGCATTGGAGAAGGAAATGGCAACCCACTCCAGTGTTCTTGCCTTGAGAATCCCAAGGATGGGGGAGCCTGGTGGGCTGCCGTCTAGGGGGTCGCACAGTGTTGGACACGACTGAAGCAACTTAGCAGCAGCAGCAGCAATGGAGGAGTGGAGAGAACAGGCAAGGGGGTAAATCAGAAACACTGAGAGTTTTCATGCTATTATGTTTATTGAAGACAACCTCTAGGAGTTCTTGTTTCTCTGATTATAATCTGGAGGTAATAATCCGCTCACAACTCTTCAGCATCCTGGAAATCCCTTTCATTAACCTGGAAATTCCATTTGTCTCTTTCCTAAGTTGGAGACTTTGTTTCCTGAATTCTATATATTTTTTCTTTTTCTTAATTGGAAAATAGTTGACATTAAAATCTATACATATTTAATGTATACAACTTGATGGTTTGGGGGGTAGATTTACACTATGAGGGCTTCCTTGGTGGCTATAAGGGTAAAGAATCCACTTGCAGTGCAGGAGACCCGGGTTAGATCCCTGGATCAGGAAGATACCCTAGAGAAGGAAATCTACCCACTCCAGTATTCTTGCCTGGAGAATTCCATGGACAGAGGAGCCTGGCAGACTACCGTAGGGTCCCAAAGAGTCAGACACAAATGAGCAACTAACACTTCACTTCACACACACTTATGAAACCATCACTATCATCAAGGCCATAAACATATTTATCACCTCCCAAAGTTTCCTCTCACCCTTTTATTATATTATCACGGTTCTTATTTGTGAAAGAAGACTTAACATAGATCTGCTCTCGTGGCAAAATTGAAGTGTACCTAAACAGTGGAAACAGTGGCTGACTTTATTTTTCTGGCCTCCCAGATCACTGCAGATGATGATTGCAGCCATGAACAATAAAAAGTATACATACAAAATAAATAAATAAAATATGCTTACTCCTTGGAAGGAAAGTTGTGACTAACCTAGACAGCATCTGTCTCTTATACACATCTTATCTGTCTGTGAGTGAGTGAAGTCGCTCAGTCGTGTCCGACTCTTTGTGACCCCATGGACTATAGCCCACCAGGCTCCTCCCCCATGGGATTCTCCAAGCAAGTGCACTGGAATGGGTTGCCATTTCCTACTATCTGTCTGTAGATCTCCAGAACTTATCTTGCATAATCAAATATTTGAACCCTTTCATATCCTCAATTTCCCTCTCCTTAGCCACTGGCAACTACCACTCTACTGTCTCTTTCTGTAAGCTTGACTATTTTTGATCCCACATATAGGTGAGACCATACAGTATTTGACTCAGTTCAGTTCAGTTCAGTCCCTCAGTCGTCTCCAACTATTTGCGACCCCATGGACTGCAACACATCAGGATTTCCTGTCCATCACCAACTCCCAGAGCTTACTCAAACTCATGTCCATCGAGTCAGTGATGTCATCCAGCTATCTCATCCTCTGTTATCCCCTTCTCCTCCTGCCTTCAAACTTTCCCAACATTAGAATCTTTTCCAATGAGTCAGTTCTTCACATCAGGTGGCCAAAGTATTGGAGTTAGCTTTAGCATCAGTCCTTCCAATGAATATTCAGGACTGATTTCCTTTACGATGGACTGGTTGGATCTCCTTGCAGTCCAAGGGATTCTCAACAGTCTTCTCCAACACCACAGTTCAAAAGCATCAATTCTTCAGTACTCAGCTTCTTTATAGTCCAACTCTTACATCCAAACATGACTACTGGAAAAACCATACCTTTGACTAGATGGACCTTTGTTGGCAAAGTAACATCTCTGCTTTTTAATATGCTATCTAGGTTAGTCATAGCTTTTCTTCCAAGGAACAAGCATCTTAATTTAATGGCTGCAGCCACCATCTGCAGTGATTTTGGAGCTCCCCAAAATAAAGTCACTCACTGTTTCCATTGTTTCCCCATCTATTTGCCATAAAGTGATGGAACCAGATGCCATGATCTTCGTTTTCTGAATGTTGAGTTTTAAGCCAGCTTTTTCACTCTCCTCTTTCACTTTCATCAAGAGATTCTTTGGCACTTCTTTGCTTTCTGCTATAAGGGTGGTATCATCTGCATTTCTGAGGTTATTGGTATGTCCCCCAGTAATCTTGATTTCTGCTTGTGCTTCACCCAGTCTGGCATTTTGCATTAAGATGACTCTGCATACAAGTTAAATAAGCAGGGTGACAATATACAGCCTTGACATACTCCTTTTCCTATTTGGAACCAGTCTGTTGTTCCATGCCAATTCTAACTGTTGCTGCTTGACCTGCATACAGATTTCTCAGAAGGTGAAGGAGACTCAAAATATCAGTGGCATAAACTAAGCCATGTTTATTTCTCTCTCCTATAAATGTCTAGAGCTTGACGAGTTCAAGGTTGACACAGAAGTTCGGATTCATAAGAAAACAGAGCCAATAAAGAAACTATGGCAAGCCCAACACTTTTGGAAGTTGTAAGCACTGTATAACTACACACTACAAGCAAAGGACAGGTCCTTTAATCAGACAGGATCCATCAGTCCATNGAGTTCAAGGTTGACACAGAAGTTCGGATTCATAAGAAAACAGAGCCAATAAAGAAACTATGGCAAGCCCAACACTTTTGGAAGTTGTAAGCACTGTATAACTACACACTACAAGCAAAGGACAGGTCCTTTAATCAGACAGGATCCATCAGTCCATCAGGAGGCAGGTCAGGTGGTCTGATATTCCCATCTCTTTCAGAATTTTCCAGTTTGTTGTGATCCACACAAAGGCTTTGGCATAGTCAATAAAGCAAAAGTAGATGTTTCTCTGGGACTCTCTTGCTTTTCGATGACCCAGTGGATGTTGACAATTTGATCTCTGGTTCTTCTGCCTTTTCTAAATCCAGCTTGAACATCTGGAAGTTTATGATTCACATACTGTTGTAGCCTGGCTTGGAGAATTTTGAGCATTACTTTGCTAGCATGTAAGGTGAGTGCAATTGTGTGGTAGTTCTTTGTCATTGCCTTTCTTTGGGATTGGAATGAAAACTGACCTTTTCCAGTCCTGAGGCCACTGCTGAGTTTTCCAAATTTGTTGGCATATTGAGTGCAGCACTTTCACAGCATCATCTCTTAGGATTTGAAGTAGCTCAACTGGAATTCCATCACCTCCACTAGCTTTGTTCAGAGTGATGCTTCCTAAGGCCTACTTGACCTTGCATTCCAGGATGGTTGGCTCTAGGTGAATGATCACACCATCATGGTTATCTGGGTCATAAAGATATTTTTTGTATTGTTCTTCCATGTATTCTTGCCACCTCTTCTTAATATCTTCTGCTTCTGTTAGGTCCATACCATTTCTGTCCTTTACTGAGCCCATCTTTGCATGAAATGTTCCCTGTTATCTCTCATTTTCTTGAAGAGATCGCTAGTCCTTCCCATTCTATTGTTTTCCTTTATTTCTTTGCACTGATCCCTGAGGAAGGCTTTCTTATCTCTCCTTGCTATTCTTTGGAACTCTCCATTCAAATGTGTATATCTTTCTTTTTCTCCTTTGCCTTTAGCTTCTCTTTTTTTCTCAGCTATTTGTAAGGCCTCCTCAGACAACCATTTTGCCATTCTTTTTCTTGGGGATGTCCTTGATCACTGCCTCCTGTACAATGTCACAAATCTTTGTCCATAGTTCTTCAGACACTCTGTCT
Source organism: Oreotragus oreotragus (assembly GCA_006410675.1). Lineage (NCBI taxonomy): Eukaryota > Metazoa > Chordata > Mammalia > Artiodactyla > Bovidae > Oreotragus > Oreotragus oreotragus. The sequence goes on from SJYX01013669.1 coordinate 231,164, forward strand.
GTCAGATCTAATCCCATGAATCTATTCATCACTTCCACTGTATAATTGTATGTGATTTGATTTAGGTCATACCTGAATGGTCTAGTGGTTTTCCCTACTTTCTTCAATTTAAGTCTGAATTTTCCAATAAGGAGTTCATGACCTAAGCCACAGTCATTGTCTATGTTTGGCTTACTTCATTTAGCATAATATCCTCAAACTTCATGCATGCTGTTGCAAATGGCAGGAATTCCTTCTTTTTTAAAAGTTCAGTAATATTCCATTAAATTCATATGCCACATTTTCTTTATCCATCCAAAAATCAATGGACATTTAGATTGTTTCCAGATTTGAGCTATTATGAATAATAGTGCAATGAACATGACAGCACAGATATCTCTTCAAGGCACTGATTTCATTTCCTTTAGATAAATGTCCAGTAGTTGAATGGCACATCTTCTTTTTATTTGGGTTACTCCCTTGTTTTAGGATAGCACATTTTCAGTACTTTTCAAGAAAAGAAGCTTCAAAGATTAACTTAATGAGATCTTATCTGTCTGAAGTTGTTTTTTTTTTTTTTTCCCCGTCATCCAACTCGATGGATCATTTGTCTGAGTGTGAAATTTTAGATCGGAAATAATTTTCCCCTCAAAATGCTGAATGCACCCCTTCTATTGTATTCTAAATCCCAGTGTTTAGACTGCAGTGTTAGTCTTGAAAAGCTCAATGCCATTCCAAATCCACATTCTTTAGGGCATTTAAAAAATCTTGGAAAAGTTTTATGTTCATCTTTTTTTTAATCACTGTTGCTCTAAAATTCACAGTGAGGTAGTTTAGTGTGTAGAATTTTTATTCACATTGTGTGGATGCCCAATAACACTTCTTTTAATTCATGTCATGGAGGTCTGTTAGTTTAATCATTTCCTTCCTTGCATTTTCTGTTTTCTTTTCTTGGCCAGCAATATTTCTGTCTTTGTCTTTTCTATCTTTTTTGTTATTTCTAAAATTTTGAGTCATTAACTTGACTTTATCTTTAAATTCTTGTAGTAAAATTTGGCAAATATCTCTCCATCTTTTAACTTCCAATATTTCTTTCTTGTTCTTTTCTGTACCTTTTCTAAAGCATCCTGTTCTTTCATAATGCAATGGTTATAGTCTACTATCTCTCTGAAGGTACTAATGGTCGTTTTGTGGTCTGGACACTATATCCCCTGCATTCCTTTATTTAGGTCATTGTATTTCATAGTAGAGGCTTTCCTTAAGTGTCTAAAGATCAGAAGATTTTAGTCATTCATTGTAAATCCAATACAGAATTGGATTTTATTTAATAACAAAACACTAAAATACTGGTTGAGGATGATGGGTAGCTCTGTCTTCATAGACAGAACTTGTCAATTTGTGGACCTCACTCTAGGAGTAATGACCTATTTCTCTGGGTGCACCTAAACACCAGTATGTCTATACAAGGCTGTATATTGTCACCCTGCTTATTTAACTTATATGCATTTCATGTATCATGTAAAATGCCAAGCTGGATAAATCACAAGCTGGAATCAAGGCTGCAAGGAGAAATATCAACAACCTCAGATATGCAGATGATACCAGTCTAGTGGCAAAAAGTGAAAAGGAGCTAAAGAGCCTCTTGATGAGGGTCAAAGAGGAGACTAAAAAAGCTGATTGAAAGTCATCATTCAAAAAATGAAGATCACAGTATCTGATCCCATCACTTCATGGGAAATAGATGGGGGGGGGGAATGGAAACAGCAATAGACTTTATTTTGGGAGGCTCCAAAATCACTGCAAATGGTGACTGCAGCCATGAAATTAAAAGATGCTTGCTCCTCAGAAGGAAAGCTATGGCAAACCTAGACAGAGTATTAAAAAGCAAAGACATCACTTTGTGCACAATGGTCTGTGTAGGCAAAGTTACGGTTTTTCCAGTAGTCATGTATGGATGTGAGAGTTAGACCATAAAGGAGGCTGAGAGCCAAAGTGATACTTTCGAGCTTTGGAGCTGGAGAAGATTTTTGAGAGTCCCTTGGACAGCAAGGAGATCAAACCAATGAATCCTAAAGGAAATCAATCCTGAATATTCATTGGAAGGACTGATGCTGAAGCTGAAGCTCCAATACTTTGGCTACCTGATGCAAAAGCTGACTTATTGGAAAAGACCCTGATCCTGGGAAAGATGGAAGGCAAAAGGAGAAGAGGGCAGCAGAGGATGAGATGGCTAGATAGCATTACTGACTCAATGGACATGAATCTGAGAAAACTCCAGTAGACAGAAGAGGACAGAGGAGCCTGGCCTGCTGCAGTCCATGGAGTCACAAAGAGTTGGACACAACTTAGCAACATAACAACAATAACAACAACAAATTTACTATCTTTTCAGGTAGCAAATATTCCCAGAGGTAACTTCATTGTCCTAGTTGGATGGTCTAGGTTTGGCTGACAATATTCTGGGATCTAAGAGGAAAAAGAGAACTCAGAGTCTCACCATTTAGTATGCAGATATTTTCTCAATGCCTTATCTTTAGTAGTCAGTTCAGTTTAGTTCAGTCGTTCAGTCATGTCTGATTCTTTGCAACCCCATGAATTGCAGCAATTTTGTTTGAATCTGGTATCCTAGTCAAGATGGTATCAAGACTGCTGGGAGAAATATCAATAACCTCAGATATGCAGATGACACCATTCTTATGGCAGAAAGTGAAGAAGAACTAAAGAGCCTCTTGATGAAAGTGAAAAAGGAGAGTGAAAAAGTTGGCTTAAAGCTCAACATTCAGATAACTAAAATCATGGCATCCGGTCCCATCACTTTATGGCAAATAGATGGAGAAACAGTGGAAACAGTGGCTGACTTTATTTTTCTGGCCTCCCAGATCACTGCAGATGATGATTGCAGCCATGAACAATAAAAAGTATACATACAAAATAAATAAATAAAATATGCTTACTCCTTGGAAGGAAAGTTGTGACTAACCTAGACAGCATATTAAAAAGAAGAGACAATACTTTGCCAACAAAGGTCCATCTAGCCAAGGCTATGGTTTTTCCAGTGGTCATGAATGGATGTGAGAGTTAGACTATAAAGAAAACTGAGCACTGAAGAATTGATGCTTTTGAACTGTGGTGCTGGAGAAGACACTTGAGAGTCCCTTGGACTGCATGGAGATCCAACCAGTCCATCCTAAAGGAGGTCAGTCCTGGGTGTTCATTGGAAGGACTGATGTTGAAGCTGAAACTCCAATACTTTGGCCACCTGATGCAAAGAGCTGATTCATTAGAAAAGACCCTGCTGCTGGGAAAGATTGAGGGCAGGCAGAGAAGGGGATAACAGAGGATGAGATGGTCACCGATTCGATGGACATGGGTTTGGGTGGACTCCGGGAGTTGGTGATGGACAGGGAGGCCTGACGTGCTGCAGTCCATGGGTTCACAAAGAGTTGGACACGACTGAGTGACTGAACTGAACTCAGCTGAATCTAGAGATCCTCTGGCTATATCTTCCTGGGGAATAAACTTGTAATCTTTTGCCAAGGAAGAAGAGATGTAGTAAAATGATTTCTAGGTTTGCAGTGAGGGAGCAGCTCTCATGGTTTCACTTCTCATTATAAAAACTTGCAACCAGTCTTTACGTTCTCAATCCTTCCTCACGCCTTTTTTGAACCTTTCTGGGATTCAGCAAATATACCTCTTTGTTTTTAGCCTTCTCCCTCTTCTCGCTGGTACCTAACTTTCAACTTTCTCAGTCTTCCAGGTAGGTATCCTCTGTCCATCTTTTATCAACAATCAAAAGTATACTGAAGTTTCTTGTCTATTATTATTATGTCCTCTGTTTCTTTGTGTAGTTTTTTAATTTTTTTTTTACTTTTTATCATTTTTTTTTTTTTGGTGTTTTAGGGGATTTCAGGAGGGCCAGCATAAAGAGATGTGTTCAGTCCACCACACTGAACTCAAGTTTCCTGAGATTTATTTCAAAATAATAGACATCACTACTATCTACTGAGGATCCTGAACCAAAGTAAGACTGCACCTGCTGCTGCTGCTGCTAAGTCACTTCATTTGTGTCTGACTCTGTGGGACCCCATAGACAGCAGTCCACCAGGCTCCCGTCCCTGGGATTCCCCAGGCAAGAACACTGGAGTGGTTGCCATTTCCTTCTCCAAAAGTAAGACTAAGAAGACCCAATTCTAAGTTCTAAGATACCATGACAAAAATACCAGAAAGAATGTATACAATAATAAAAACAAAGATTCTGCATAATAACTTATTACTCAAAATATGCATTTCTAGTAAATGATCTCATTTAATATTTACAGAATCTCTGAAAGACACATTTTAATTTTATTACCACTTTTATTGTTGTTCAGTTATTCATTTGTAACTCTGATTCTTTGCAACCTCATGGATTGCAGCACACCAGGCTTCCCTTTCCTTGACTATCTCCCAGAGTTTGCTCAAACTCATATCCATTGCGTCAATGATTCCATCCAACTGTCTCATCCTCTGTTGCCCCCTTCTCCTCCTACCCTCAATTTTTCCCAGCATCAGGGTCACTTTCAATTTACAGGTAAATATAACGAAACTTCAGAAATGTTAAACAGCTGCTCAGGATATGACAGTCAGTAAAGTATGTAAGCTGATTTTGGACTTTCTACCTCCCAATGCTGTGCTGTTTCCACAACATCACCCAGTGGGAAATTTCCTAAAGTAAAAAGCCCAAATTCCCCATCTTGAGGAAGGCATGGTGTGAGTTTTAGGATTAAGAATTCTTGGATGATTTACCAAAGGCGAAAACCCCCTGAGAGCTCTCATTGGTGTTCTACATGGTTCTGACTTTCATTCCTGATCTAGTATCCTGTACTGTAGGATTCATCTGTGAAAATCCCTTCTTTCAATCTCTATACTTCTTCAACTCAGACTTTTTAAGTCAACCTGTGGTCCAGTTGCCTTTTGCCTTTATTTTTTATCCACTCTATTTTATACCCACACTATTGGCGTCTAGAAGGTGTTGTAGGAAGAGAAAAGGGACCATAATCCCAATTGTACCATTAACTAAATGACATCAAAGAGGTTTTTAGTCCTCAATCTCCTCATCTTTAACAGGGGGTAGAGATGAAAATGGGTTAAATAATTTATAAGATTTCTTCCAGGAATAAATATGTGTGTTTCTACCACCTAAATAATTGAGTTGTCTTTACAATAATGAATTAAGGACCAAAGTAGTCATGCATACCTTTTTATATGCATAATGACTCGCTCTGAGGCCAACAACAGCTGTTCTTCTCAAAATAAGTGAATAAATCCAGAAGCAAGAATTGTCTTTTTGTTGTTGTTGTTCAAGAAATATTAGGAGTCAGATCCATCAAATAAATTGTGATAGTTCAAAGTGCCCAAGACAAAGAAGATACACTTCTTTCTTACTATTCCCAGGCATGCTAAGCCACTTTCCCTCGTAACTCATCTGGTAAAGAATCTGCCTGAAACACAGGAGACCCCAGTTCAATTCCTGGGTCGGGAAGATCCCCTTAAGAAGGAAATGGCTACCCATTCCAGTATCCTGGCCTGGAGAATCCTATGGACTGTATAGCCAATGGGGTCACAAAGACTCAGACCCAACTGGGTGACTTTCACTGGACTGTAGCCCACCAGGCTCCTCACTCTATGGGATTCTCCAGGCAAGAATACTGGAGTGGATTGCCATGCCCTCTTTCAGGGAATCTTCCTGACCCAGGGATCAAACTCATGTCTCTTATGTCTCCTGCATTGGCAGGCTGGTTCTTTACCACTAGCACCACCTGGGAAGCCCATTATTACCATAGAACCCCGTAAGTTATATTATAAGCTTTATAGAGTCCTGTCTTGCTCTCCACTGCCTAACAGAGTTTCTGGTATATTGTTATGCCAAACTAATATAATAGCTCTTTGATGAACTCTATTAACACTTAATCTGTGCTGTAATTGTTTTCCAGGTCTACCTCTTAAACTAACTGTAAGCTCTTGAAGGAGAGTCTGTATGGATATTTTCATAAATTGAATGCCTAACATAATAGCTGATAGGTTAAAGGTGTTCAATAAATACTCACTAAACTTGTATGGATCAATGTCTGGATCAATTCATTGTCTTAGAGATAATAACCACTCTCCTGGAGGTTAACATTACACCCAAAGTGTGAAACACAAAATTCCCTGGACATGGCCTACTTTAGCTTGTGACTCTTTCTAGCTGGTTACAATATGAATGCTCTTAATGCTTGGTAGATTTTATGGGTCTCACTAAGAATCATTCAGCATCTGTCATGTATAATTTAGAATCCATTACTTCCCTAAGAACATGCAACAAATGGAGACTTGAAGCTCAGTAGGATACTGAGGTTGCAATTTTCATCCCCTTTTCAGAGTCACTATAGGAATAGTAGCTTGGCTTTAGCTCACTTATCCTGAAATTGAGGTTCACACCAGAGATCTGAGCAGGGTATGAAAAGCACATTTTAGGTTTATCTGGTAGCTCACTGATAAAGAATCTGCCTTTCAGTGCAGGAGACATGGGTCCAATCCCTGATCTAGGAAATCCCACGTGCCACAGAGCAACTAAGCTCATATATCACAACTATTGAGGCTGGCTCTAGGACCCAGGAGCTGCAACTACTGAGGCCCACATGCCTTAAAGCCCATGCTCCACAAAAAGAGAAGCCACCACAACAAGAAGCCCATATATTGCAACTAAGAGAGTAGCTCCTGCTCACCACAACTAGAGAAAAAGCCTGTGCAGCAGAAAGAACCAGCACAGCCAACAATAAGTAAATAAAATTATTTTAAGAAAAAGAAAAATGTATTTTGTGTTGGGCAGACTCTAGTACTGATGCCAAGCATTTCTCTTCCAACTTTACCAACATGCATTTTCTATCTCTCACTTATAAAAAATGAGATGCAAAAGCACCATCCAAAGAGGAAAAAATTACCTGAAGGATAGACTGAGTTTTCCACTGGAAAAGAAAAATGATGCCATAAAAATCTAATATTTCTCATCATAAAAAAGTCAGACATTACACATGTCATGAAAGTCCTTTTCACCTTCCTGTTTTGAAAGACATTTTTACTAGGTATAGAATTCATAGCTGACAGCCTTTTTTTCTTTTGATCCTTTGAAATTGTTCCACTGTCTCCCTGCATTGTGCCTAAGAAATCGGCTGTCATGCTTATTATTGTTCCTCTTGGATGATGTGTGCTTTTTCTCTGACTGCTTTAAGATTTTCTTTTCATTCCTGGTTTTAAGCAATTTTATATGACATACTTTGGATAAGTTTTTGTCATCTTTCTTGTCCTTGCTGTTTGTTGAGCTCCTTGGACCTACAAGGTTTAAACTTCACATCAAATTTTAAATTTTTTCAGCCACTATCTCCTAAGTTTTTTTTTGCCACCCACTTTTCCACACTGAAATTATAAACATATTGAGCTCCTTTCCCATATATCATTCATGCTGTTTATTTTTTTTCCCCAGTGTTTTTCCTATGTGCATTTTATTTCAAGTGAAGTGAAGTGAAGTGAAGTGAAGTTACTCAGTCGTGTCTGACTCTTTGTGACCCCATGGACTGTAGCCTGCCAGGCCCCTCCATCCATGGGATTTTCCAGGTAAGAATACTGGAATGGGTTGCCACTTCCTTCTCATCATTCTCTCTTCAAGTTCACTAATCTTTTCCTCTGCAACATCTAATCTGCTATTAATACTATCCACTATATTACTTCCCCCCCACCTTGGTTTTATTTATATTTTTTAATTTTACTTTATTTTTCTTTACAATACTATATTGGTTTTGCCATACATCAACATGAATCTGCCATGGGTATACATGTGTTCCCCATTCTGACCCCCCTCCCACCTCCCTCCCCATACCATCTTTCTGGGTCATCCCAGTGCACCAGCCCCAAGCATCCTGTATCCTGCATTGAACCTAGCCTGGCGACTCATTTCTTATAAGATATTATACATATTTCAATGCCATTCTTCCAAATCATCCCACCCTCTCCCTCTCCCACAGAGTCTAAAAGACTGTTCTATACATCTGTGTCTCTTTTGATGTCTTGCATACAGGGTTATCGTTATCATCTTTCTAAATTCCATATATATATGCATTAGTATACTGTATTGGTGTTTTTCTTTCTGGCTTGCTTCACTCTGTATAATCAGCTCCAGTTTCATCCACCTCATTAGAACTGATTCAACTGTATTATTTTTAATGGCTGACTAATACTCCATTTTGTATATTTACCACAGCTTTCTTATCCATTCATCTGCTGATGGATATCTAGGTTGCTTCCATGTCCTGGCTATTATAAACAGTGCTGCGATGAACATTGGGGTACACGTATCTCTTTCAATTCTGGTTTCTTCGGTGTGTATGCCCAGCAGTGGGATTGCTGGATCATAAGGCAGTTCTATTTCCAGTTTTTTAAGGAATCTCCACACTGTTCTCCATAGTGGCTGT
>SJYX01013669.1:257720-289826 GCA_006410675.1 Oreotragus oreotragus
GCAATCTTGATTCCAGCTTGTATTTCTTCCAGCCCAGCGTTTCTCATGATGTACTCTGCATAGAAGTTAAATAAGCAGGGTGACAATATACAGCCTTGACATACTCCTTTTCCTATTTGGAACCAGTCTCTTGTTCCATGTCCAGTTCTAACTGTTGCTTCCTGACCTGCATACAGATTTCTCAAGAGGCAGGTCAGGTGGTCTGGATTTTCCACAGTTTATTGTGATCCACACAGTCAAAGGCTTTGGCATAGTCAATAAAGCAGAAATAGTTTTTCTGGAACTCTCTTGCTTTTTTGATGATCCAACGGATGTTGGCAATTTGATCTCTGGTTCCTCTGCCTTTTTTAAACCAGCTTGAACATCAGGAAGTTCACGGGTCACGTATTGCTGAAGTTCACAGGTCACGCAGCTTAGTAGGCAGGATCCTAAATGGCCCCCAAGATTCTTGTTCTCTGGGATACAAGACCTGTATAATCCCTTCCCATGAATCTAGGCAGGTCTTAAGACTATGATGGACCATCATTCTCATAAGAAGGTTACATATATGGGAATGAGGAAGACACTTTGTAGAGACAATAAAAATCCCTAATCAGTAGTTAATCAAAAGGGAAATCATCCCAGGTAGAATGACCTTCAATCAAGCGAGTCCTTAAATGATGTCAGAGAGATGAGAAGCAGCAGTAGTTGCTTGTCTAGTGTCTAAGAGGTCAGCTTCCATCTGGTAAGAAAAGGAGACCATGTGGCAAGGATTTGAGGTTGGCCTCTGGGGACTGAAAGTGATCCCCAGCTAACAGCTAACAAAGCAGACTTCAGCCATACAACCACAAAAAAAATGAGTTCTGTCATCAACCAGTAAGCTTGGAAGAGCACAGCAAGCATCAGATGAGATTGAAGCCCCAGGGAACACCTAGATTTCAGCTAGATGAGACTCTGAGCAGAGGATAGAGCTAATCACTGATCTACGGGAAGTGTGAAGTAACAAGTGTGTCTGTTTAAGCCACTAAGTTGTGGTAACTTCTGAAGTAGCTATACTTGGGTGCAGGAAGAAAAATTATTTCATTAGAAGTTACCTGAGGATGAATATAAGTGAAAAACCTTAAGGGTCTATAGGGGAAAGAAGAAAGAGAATTAAATAAGAAGCATAGATTGAATAAAAGACATATGATATATGCATATATGTGTGTGTGTGTGTGTGTAAAGACATATGCTATATACATATATGTGTGTGTGTGTGCGCGCGCACACTCAGTCACACATTCATGTTTATTTCTCTGAAACCTATAGACTGCAGCTCACCAGGATCCTCTGTCCATGGAACTTTCCAGGCAAGAATACTGAGTGGGTAGTCATTCCCTTCTCCAGGGGATTTTTCCAATCCAGGATCAAACCCATGTCTCCTCATTGGAGGGCGGACCCTTTACCACTAGCATCTCCTGGGAAGGCCAGTGTATACATATGTATGCTTGTGTATGAGTGTGTTGTGTTTACCTATCCACTGGTCAATTTATATTCTGTAACTGCTCAAATAACCCTCTATTATTTTATCTGTCTGTACATTGAAAAATATTGTCACTTTGTCTGTGTAATTGCACCAGATTTTAGTCTTCTGGGGAATTCCCCTAAAGCCTCAGTATTGTGTGTTATTAAACATTCTATAGATTCTCAAAAAAAAAAAAAAAAAGAAAGCTGATACCAATAGCAAAGTTTACCTGGCACACAGCAGGCCTGCAGTCATTACTACTGAATGAATGAATATCCAATTTTGCTTTTAAATGCTTCATGAAATTAGAGGATATATTTAGACATGGCAAAGAAGGAAAATATGAGGAAATGAGCATGGGGAGGGGAAGATGTAAAAGGAAAGGAAGAAATAAAACATGGACAAATGCTCCATTGTTACTCCAAGGATAAGCACTGTCCTGACATCTGAGCATATATAACCCATGACTTATCTGCCCCAATGTCCAGGATTGTTTGGAGAATGAAATGATGGGGAAGTAGGCACAGAAAGATGGATTTCTGCTCACTGTAAATCGAAGAGGATTGTATTCTGAAGAACTAAACAGAAGAGATTCAATAATTCTAATCAAGGGTAGAAAAAAGGCAAATCTCATTCCTGGGATTTCCAGAAAGTCAAACAAAACAGAAACCCTCAAGTCAATATACAAAGCAGAAGCATCTCAGAGGGTTTCTGTTTGTTTTGCTTTGTTTCTTCCTCTTTCCCAGAGGAAAGGAAACCTATTATCCACACCTTAATTACAGCAGCAAGCAGTACCTCCTAAGATGTACCAAGCTGCTCACAGAGGTCTCACAGTGTCCCAGCCTGTGTGACTGGAAGGGGAACTGCAGCAAGGTCGGGAGACATTGATTTTTCTCCCAGGCTCTGTACTCCTGGGCTGTGAGACCAACAAGTCCCTGTACTTCTGTATCCCAGAAGTGGTAAAAGGGGAACAATAATTCATGCTATCCATCATCACTCAGGGATTAGCATGAGGGTCACATAAATACAGAGATGGTGCCTGGAGCTGTGCAAATGTGTAACTTATCAAAAGCCAGCCACATAGAGGAATCAGTAAACTGTTTACTGGCAGAGATCTTGTCTTCCTTTTTTTTTTTTTTTTTTTTTGTCTTCTGGTCAGCAGCCAATAAAGAGCTCTGGACCCCAGAAATCATCAATCTTCCAAGGCTATTGTTGAAGGACTGAATTCAGCAGTCCTCTCAGGGGTCTCACACATTAAGAAGATGCACAGCAGCTATTGTTTTACCAAAAGGGCACTGGGATCCATAGGCTGCTTTCCAGACTAGATTTATTTCTATTTCTGATGCTAAATTTGACTTGTTATCTACACAACAAATATTGCTGAGCACCTTCTCAATGTCTGGCTGTACACATTAGGCAAAGCATAGCCAATGAAACAAATCCCTCGCCTTCATGAAGGTTGCAGTGTCCTCTAAAGATAATCTTTGCTTACCACACTCCTCCTCAGCTTAAACCCACCTACACACACCTCTGAATCTTTTAATCATACCACTGTGTTGAGACACCTCCTTCATGAGGACTTCCCTCAGTCTCCCAACTGGAAGTTACCCTCAGAATATCCATCCATGCAAATCGAGACAGGAGCTCATCATGAGGTGTCTTGCTTTATGTACTTCTCTACTTCAAGCAGCTTTAAGGTAAAGATGGCACTTTGATCTTCTTGGTATCATACACACCTTTGTATAACATCTCAACCAAAGGTCATGACTGCCCATCAGTGTTAGTGGTTCTCAATTACATGTGTCTCATATAATTTGCTTTTGAGATAGATAGACATATCTACATAGAGAGAGATATTAAGTTTACAAATACTTTTACTTTTAAAAGTACCTGAAGTGAAGTGATGTCGCTCAGTCATGTCTGACTCTTTGCGACCCCATGGACTGTAGCCTACCAGGCTCCTCCCTCCATGGGATTCTCCAGGCAAGAGTACTGGAGTGGGTTGCCTATTCCTTCTCCAGTTAAAAGTACCTACAAGAGCCAAATTCATAGAGTCAGAAAGTACACTCACAGATGTCAGGGGCCAGGGATAAGGGAAAGGAAGGGGGGTGAGAAAGGAAAGGGTAGAGTGTGGGGTGGGGAGATGGGGACTTAGTGGGTTTAACGGAGACAGAGTTTCAGCTTAGAAAAGTGAAACATTCACGAGATTATGGATGATGGTGAAAGTTACACAAAACAGTGTGAATATACTTAGTGCCACTGAAATGTACACTGAAATATGGTTAAAATAGTGTGCTTTATATTATGTGACTTTTTACAAAAAGTAAATTGCAACATATTTAAGGTTATTCTTATAATTGTAGTACCCTGACTCAAGTCACTTTGAGTGCTCTCTTGAATGGGAGAGCAAGAGATGGAGTTATCACTTGGGGACTAGTAATCATGTGTGACTTGAAGACATCCATGGGAGTCTGTCACAGACATAACCATTATCCATGATTTGAATTGTATAATCAAACAAACAAAATAAACAAATATGGAGAATTTATTTTTAAGACATTTTTAAAAGATTTTATAAGTAATACAAGGATATGTGTATATATGTGTGTTACATATATATATAATAAAATAAGTAGAGAGTAAAAATCTCCTCCTTCTAAACTGACCATCCATAGCTAACTGCTGCTAATAAGTTTGCACATTGCCTTCCAGATTTTTTACTATACAGTAAGTCCCCTACATATGAACAAGTTCTATTCCAAGAGCAAGTTCATTAGTCCAACTTGTTCATAAATCCAACAAAGTTAGCCTAGGTACTCAACTAACACAATCAGCTATACAGTGTTGTACTGTAATAGATTTACGACACTTTTCATACAAATAATATATTAAAAAACAAACACACAAAAATAAAGAAAATATTTTTAATCTTACAATACAGTACCTTGAAAAGCACAGTACAGCAGCTGGCATCGAGTGAACAAGCAAGAAGAGTTACTGACTGGAGGAGGGAGAGGAGGTGCAAGATGATAGAGGACAAGGATCCTCATCTATAGGAGATGGAGGGAGAGCTGCAGTTTCACTCATTCCTGACATTGATAGAATGCACGTTTGCATCTTTGAAAGTTCACAACTTGATGGCTTGTACGTAGGAGATTTACTATACCCTTATATTTATTGTTATATTCCATTGCTGAGTCACACTTTAAAGTTCTGCTCAAATCTATATAAGGCCAACAGTATTCCACTGTATGGATGAACTATCATTTATTCAGCCAATCCTCTATGGTTGAATACTTAGGTTGTCTCAATTTTTTATTAACACAAACAAGCTGTAATGAACATTCTAATATGCAGGGTTTCTGAAACAATGTGACAATTTTTGGAGGGCAGATTCCTTGTCACTTGACAATATCTAAATTTGAAGTGTATCTCCTCTTTGACCCAATAATACAACTTTGGGGCTAATTTTTAGCAGATTGTCATCTCAGCATTGTGTAGTGCTCCCTCCCTTCAACCCCTGTTCTTCTACAATAGCTTTAAAAGCATTGAAGAGGCAGAAGAACAGTGTTTAGGTGATGCTTTCAGGAAGCATAGTGATATCTATTGCATTCAGTGAACAAGGAACGGGGGCAATCATTGGATCTACCAAAGCCAGAGAATCAAATTTCAATGATTAGATTTCCCTGGTGGTCCAGTGGTTAAGAACCCACTTGCCAATAAGGGCTTCCCTGGTGGTACAGAGGTTAAAGCATCTGCCTGCAATGTAGGAGACCTGGGTTCGATCCCTGGGTCAGGAAGATCCCCTAGAGAAGGAAATGGCAACCCACTCCAGTATTCTTGCCTGGAGAATCCCATGGATGGAGGAGCCTGGAGGGCTACAGTCCACGGGTCACAAAGAGTCAGACACGACTGAGCGACTTCATTTCACTTCACTTCACTTCAGTGCAGGGGACAGGGGTTGATTCCTAGCCTGGAAAGATCCCACATGCTGTAGGGCAACTAAACCAGCGCACCACAAGTACTGAAACCCACGCTTCATAGCCATGCTCCACAACAAGAGAAGCCACCGCAATGAGAAGCCTGGGCACCGCAACTAGAGAGTAGCCTCTCTTTGCTGCTTGAAAGAGAAAGCCCGTGTGTGGCAATGAAAACCCAGTGCCACCAAAAATAAATAAACCTCAATGATTAGACATAGCAGCCCATCACACACAGGTTTTCTGGGAAGTCGACACAGGGACACTTCACTAGTTTGACAGATTTGGAGTCTGCTGGCCTGAAAGTCAGAAATTGATACATAACCAGTATGAGACTGGGAAGTCTCTATTGGTCCTCCTCCACTGTCCATCGTCTTTATCTCAGGCCCAGCCAGTGATATTTTTGGATCCCATCCACCATATTCTCCAAACTTTTTGGATTACATTCTCCTTACAGGCTCCAAGTGGGCTATAAACATGGAAGGAGACTACAGGCAGACACATCTTTCATTTCCTTTCATGCAAAGGCCTCCAAGTTGGGCAGAATTCAAAGAACTTCCCCAGTTTCTCCATCCCGGCTACAAGTGCAGGAAACAGTGCTTCAGAACAGATCTGTGTTCATTAAACCACTCACTAAAAGTGACTCTATAAAATACAATGGAAGGCTTCTATGAAGCCAGGATATTCTTAGAACACCACTTGGCTGAGCTTAGAGAGGGAATGATCAACCACAAAACTGTCATCAGTTTTCAGCATGAAGCAATAGATAAAGGAGGCTGCTATTGCATCAGAATCTGCTGGCCTACCAAGAGAATCAAAATAAGGAATTTGCAGAGCTGAAATTCCTTTTGCAGTGTATAAAGCCACCCATGGGGTCTAGCTCAATGGTTATAGACTGAGTACTTTCAAATCTGCGATATGGTGCTGCATCAGTTCAAGGAAGACTCTTTAATTCCCAAGCATGGATGTTCCAAATCAAAATAGAGAAATAGACAAATCCCACACTCAACTCCTAACTTCTTGCTGGAGTTGACTCTGAATGGCAGCTTATATGGGAAAAAAAATTGACTCATCAAACTACTAGGGGAAAAACAATAGTCTACAATGTCAAACTGACCCATAACCATCTTTCCCACCACTTCCACCAAGATGGTAGTCTAGTCTATTGTGAGCACAAAATAGATAAAATATTAACCTTCATCCACCGTAGCTAAGCAGTGAAGAGGGAGGTTTAATAGTGTTACACAGGAAGTGGCACAGTGGGGAATCCTTTTCAGCTGGGACACACTGAAAATGATCTTTCCTGCCTACAAAGAATAGAATTGAAAATCCCTCCTCCTTCCACCAAAATTCAAAAAGAATACAGAGGCAGCAGTAGGTGAGACACAGACTACTGCATAGAAATAGAGAGGTTATTTCTGGATAATTGGCAGCAGACAAGTTGCAGAGCACATGGGAGGAAGGATCTCCATAGCAACACAGTTGATGATGGCTCCATATTTAAACTAAATGTTGAAGTTTTACACTTTCAGAGACTGAGGATTTCCTGTAATTTCTGGTAATAAGTTTTCTCTAACTCAGGGAAGCAAGCGTTCCAGAAGAGGACTGTATTAAGCAAGAAGAACATGAGATATGCAGAAAATAATTCATGGATCTTAGAGGTTCTGTAGAAGAAAAAATCTGGACCAAATGAGAATAGAGTCACTGACTAAAGCTTTCAGGAATTCCTAGTTAGGACCAATTGGATATGAATTATAAGTTTTATTGTCCATTGTTTTTAATTTCTTATATACGATTATATTTGTGTTAAGTGTACAATTAAATTATACATATATTCTGTAGCACCGTTTATTTACTTTCAGTGAGTACTGCTTTTCCTTTATAGAGGTTTGTGTTACAGAGGGATAGGACCCATCTCATTCAAGATTTGGCGTTTATGGTAGGCTCACGTTGATAGCACCCCTGTTAGAATTCTTTATAAGACAAAGCTTAGATTATCTGTGAGTGGACAACATTCTTCTTCCATCACAAAAGTACATCAGGGACAACCTTGTTCTTCTTGTTTATTTTGATCTACTCTCCACTGTTTGGAAATATGATTGTGAAACTGAGGCATAATAGTCATCTTCATGCCCCATCGGTTCATCTCCTGTTTGTTTCTCTTCAAGTCAAAGTTAGGCTAGTTAAGGATCCAATGAAACAAACTCTGTCTTTTAGTGCACAGTCTTAAACTTTTACTATTCTCCAAAGTACTAACAGTTTTAACAAGAGAAGAAAGCCATTAGCCAAAGAAATTCAGGCATCAGTAAACTGTTAGGGTCTTTTTGGTCAGTATAAATGGATATTACAGGTATTCAGACAGTTAAATAGCAATGATTTTTAAAATCTGACCCCGCTCTTATGCTTAATTTTCTACCACCTGATAAAACAATGGAAACTACCCCTAACACAAGAAAGAAAATTCTTAAAGCATTTATTATTCTTTGTATTATTTGACCCAGAATTTCCACTACTGGTTATTCATACTAAGTCATCCAAAATATGAAAAGATTTTTAGCATTGTTAATCACAGTGCCATTTTAATAGCTAAAAATCAGCAATAATTTAAATGTCCAGTAATAGGAGAGTGATTAAGTAAATTATGATACATTCACTTATGATGAGATAATACTTTAAAATATTAATCTTTGTGCTTTCTTTTCTGTACTCCATTATACATGACCCTTCTCCTAGTTAATCAGAGGCATTCAAAGGAAATCGGGATTGTTATCATGAGAATGGAGAGAAAGAAACAAGCCAGATCCAGTCTAACTTCCAAAAAAAGCCTTGATAATCACATAGAATGGTCTTTGGGGGAAGTTGACTGATGAAGTTTATGCAACAATAATTGGCTGGAAAGAAAAGGGTAGGCAATCATGCCTCTCATCTTTTTTCCTGGTTGGGCAAAGGGATAAGACATGCTCTTGGAGGGTGGATGTTGCCTAAGACTAGGAAAGGAGGGATGGACCCCAGGGGATCACATGAAGAGATGGCAGCATCATGAAACAGCCCCAATAACCCCATTAGAGGAAGCTCGTACTGGGGCTGATGCTGGGGCTAATGCTGAGTCCAGTGATCAGTCCTCAGTGTTCTCATAAGGATTTTCCCACAGTAGTCACCTGCAGATCTCCAATAGTATTCTGGCAAAAGAATTACCACCTATGCCCTTGAGTCTTTGAAGATCTCCAAACTACACCATGTGGACTAACACCCTTCAGGACACTCATGAGCCCGGTAACTGTAGAATCCTCTATGTACAGAGACCAATGGGAAGATGCCAAGGAAAGCTCTAGCACTAAGAGAGTGGGCCTGGGGGATACTGAAATCCATCAACCCTCACCTATGCCCTTGAGTCTTTGAAGATCTCCAAACTACACCATGTGGACTAACACCCTTCAGGACACTCATGAGCCCGGTAACTGTAGAATCCTCTATGTACAGAGACCAATGGGAAGATACCAAGGAAAGCTCTAGCACTAACAGAGTGGGCCTGGAGGATACTGAAATCCATCAACCCCTTTACACACACAATGACAATAGCAACAACTTGTTTTGATAAGTATCAAATTCCAACAGTCCTTTCTGTGAGGTAGATACTCTTATTAGCCCTTTTTACAGATGAGGAAACCAAAGGGAAGAGATGGTCAGTTTCTTGCTCATGACCACACAGCTAATAAGTGGTGATAGTATGGCCCTGGAGCCATATGAAAATTGTGTACAACTTCCCATGGACTGCCATTAAAAATAATGTTTCCAGATGTATGTATGGAGAAGACAATGGCACCCCACTCCAGTACTCTTCCCTGGAAAATCCCATGGATGGAGGAGTCTGGTAGGCTACAGTCCATGGGGTTGCAAAGAGTTGGGCACGACTGAGCAACTTTACTTTCACTTTTCACCTTCATGCATTGGAGAAGGAAATGGCAACCCACTCCAGTGTTCTTGCCTGGAGATTCCCAGGGACAGGGGAGCCTGGTGGGTTGCTGTCTATGGGGTTGCACAGAGTCAGACACGACTGAAGCAACTTAGCAGCAGATGTATGTAAACCAAATTACTATACTATATATGTTAAACTTATACAGTGCTGTATGTCAATTATACCTCAATAAATCTGGGGGGAGAAAGAAGCTAAAGAAAAAGAAAACAATGTTTCTACCAGTTTATAACAACACAGAGGAAGTTTATATTATCTTCAGTGAACTGACCAGAATTCAATAATACCTTACAATGTGATATACGCAGAAAAAAGCAAACACCAAAACATTAATAAATGACTATGGATGGTAGGTGAATTATGAGCTATTTCTTGTTTATTTTTCTGTATCACAAATTTTCTCTATAATGAGCATGCATTATATTCAAACTTGAAGAAGAGACTCCCTTTTAGTACTTCTTGAACTTTTCCAGCATGTACATCCACACACACACGTTTTTGAGTTATAAACTCCAATTCTTTGAAGATATCATATATTTTGGCAATAGTCAGAGAAGCCGCAGGGCACATTTCAAACCAGAGGAATGCAAAAGTACTTTAACACTCTGCAGAAAAAGCAGAGAATAGCAATTATGCTAAATTTATCTTCTCCATGACTATGATAGGAAGGACAGGGTCACCAATAATGGAGATGAGGTCAGCAAGAGTTGTCACATCCAAGCAGCCATAACATCTGTCTACATTCTTATAGCTTGGGATGGTCTTGATAAACCAACATTCACAAATAGAACAGAAGGAATTCAGCCTCAAAGCACCCATTTTCACTCTTTATGTGATGTCTTTGGATAAATGCATATGCTTGGTTTTCACTTGGGTAAATTTGTCAATCATGTCCTTTATGGATTGTGCTTTTTAGGCCTTGTTTAAGAAATCTTCCCATATCTTAAGTTCATGAAAACATCCATAAACATTCTCTTCTGAAAAGCTTTCTAGGGAATTCTGTGGTGGATCCAGTGGTTAGGACTCCACATTTTCACTGCCGAGGGTGCAGTTTCAGTCCTGGTCAGGGAACGAAGATCCTGCAGGCCATGTAAGATCAACAAAAGTAAGTAAATAAATAATTTTCCTAGTTTTCCCTTGTACATTTGGATGTTTAATAAATTTGTTATTCATATCTGTGTACAATGTGAGGTAGGGGTCCAATCACATGTCTTTTCATATAAATAACAAATGTCTCAGCAACATTAATGAAAACATCCGCTTTTTCTCCACTGATATGCAAAACCACGTCTATCCTGTGGGCTCTCCATTTTGTTCTATTGATCTCTGTCTATAGCTATGCCAATATCATGCTGATTTTGTTACTGTAGACTCATAATAAATTTTGAGTTATGAAGGCAGCATTAAAACTTGAAAAGAAGTATCATGCTGAGAACTGCATAGTGAATTCAATATGGAACTCCAGTGTCCAAGAAATACACAAAAAAATACCCCCAAATAAAACTGGTGGATATTTGTGCCCCATTGTTAGAGTTAGTTTGTCTTGTGTTTGTTTATTTGTAGTTTTTATCCCTATCCTACCCCTACTACGCAAATGTGCAACTAATATGGATTCATGGATTTGCCATATACCAGATTCACTGGGATAAAAATAGAAAATGAGAGAACTGAAGATAAATAGCACTCTTGGGTGAAATAACAGAATTAAGTTACTATCAGGGCTTCAATCTGACATTGTCCAAGGCACGAGAGAATTCCTGGCAGTGTTAACATCTCGATGTTCAGAATTCTGATAGGTTTGATTAGACTAATTTAGGCCTGTGGAGAAATTACTTTATCACCAGTATGATGGAGACTGCCAAGCCACTCTCAAGGCTGGCATGCTCTGAATTTGGCACCATAGCAGGTAAAATATCTCCCTGGATCTTCTTCTTGTTGCTATTCACCAAGCAGCACTACATGCCCCTGCTTCTAATAGACAGAGCCTAGAATGGTCTATTAATTTAAGAAATGGAGAGCCAAAGTTATTTTTCAGACATGTACATTCACCTCCAAGTTGCGTTCAAATAAGGCTTGAGCGAACAATGAACAAATGACATCTTTAGACCCTGCTGTTGGTGCTTTTCTCAGGTATACTTGACTTCCATATGGTAACACCAAGATCACTCCTAATTCCATAATCGAAACATTTTGACTATTTCCATGAATAGTCAAAACATTTTCTCTTATCAAAGTTTGCCCCTACATGACTAAGAGGCAATGCACAGCCACAGCAGCGGGTAAATTAAGCTCCTGGAGACTCACCAGGCAATGACCTAAGAACAAAGCGGTTATATATGAGCTTGCTGTGCCTTGTTTACCTCTTTCACTTCGAAGTATTTGAGTATTTCCTTAGTTTTGTTCTGGAGAATTTTCTGGAAAAGAGCTGGTTAGGCCTTTAAAACAATTGTTTATTTCTTTTTTTTATAAGTATTTTTAAATTCTTATTTATTATTTTCATCTATTTTATTTTTTAAATTGAAGTATAGTTGATTCACAATAGGGTTAATTTCAGATGTACAGCATAGTACTTCAGTATTTTGTAGGTTATATTGCATTATAGATAATTACAAAATATAGGGTAAAATTCCCTATGCTATACATTGAAGTTTTGTTGCTCATCTTTTTAATGTACAGTAGTAATATGTGTTTGTTAATTCCACATTCCTAATTTGTTCCTCCTTCTCTCCTCTCCCACTTGATAAACATAAATTTGTTTTCCATATCTGTATCTTTCTGCTTTGTATATAGACCCAGTTGTATTAATTTTCAGGTTCCACACACAGGTAATACAGAATTTGGCTTTGTCTGACATTTTTTACTAAGCACAATGTTCTCTAAGTCTACCTAAATAAAGAGGTTAAGAATCTGCGAATTCAAATGTACTCATTACAACTTATCTTTCACAACATATTCACATGGGGGAATTTAGTATGGATTATTCAATTATTCATACAAAATATAAATATGAAGCAGATTTATTCACTACTCTATAATGAACTGGTATGGGCCTCTCTCCAGAAAACTTGCATGTGGAGGTGATGTTCAGAGCCTCAGACCATCCATCACACTTACTACTTATCAAGGTAGCCATTTGGTCTACAGAGAAAAGGATAAGAATGTTCTAACAAGCGTCGAGGCAAATTGGTCACTATACTCGTTTCAATCATTACCTTCTGTTCAGTTCAGTGCAGTGCAGTCGCTCAGTCGTGTCCGACTCTGCAACCCCATGGACAGCAACACACCAGGATTCCCTGTCCATCACCAACTCCCAGAATTTGCTCAAACTCATGTCAGTTATGCTATCCAACCATCTCATCTTCTGTCATCCCCTTTCCCTCCTGCCTTCAATCTTTCCCAGCATCAAGGTCTTTTCCAATAAGTCAGTTCTTTGCATCAGGTGGCCAAAGTATTGGAGTTTCAGCTTCAGCATTGGTCTTTCCAATGAATATTCAGGACTGATCTCCTTTAGGATGGACTGCTTGGATCTCCTTGTTGTCCAAGAGACTCTCAAGAGTCTTCTCCAACACCACAGTTCAAAAGCATCAATTCTTTGGCGCTCAGTTTTCTTTATAGCTTTATAGTCCAGCTCTCACATCCATACATGACTCCTGGAAAAACCATCACTTTAACCATATGGACCTTTGTTGGCAAAGTAAAGTCTCTGCTCTTCAATATGCTATCTAGGTTGGTCATAACTTTTCTTCCAAAGGGTAAGTGTCTTTTAATTTCATGGCTGCAGCCACCATCTACAGTGATTTGGGAGCCCCTCCAAAATAAAGTCTGTCACTGTTTCCATTGCTTCCCCATCTATTTGCCATGAAATGACAGAACTGGATGCCATGATCTCAGTTTTCTGAATGTTGAGTTTTAAGCCAACTTTTTCACTCTCCTCTTTCACTTTCAACAAGAAGCTCTTAGTTCTTCTTTGCTTTCTGCCATAAGGGTGGTGTCATCTGTATATCTGTGGTTACAGATATTTCTCCTGGCAATCTTGATTCCAGTTTGTGCTTCAAACAGCCTGGCATTTCACATGATGTACTCTGCATAGATGTTAAATAAGCAGGGTGACAATATACAGCCTTGACGTGCTCCTCTCCCAATTTGGAACCAGTCTGTTGTTCCATGTCTGGCTCTAACTGTTGCTTCTTGACCTGCATTCAGATTTCTCAGGAGGCAGGTCAGGTGGTCTGGTATTCCCATCTCTTGAAGAACTTTCCACAGTTGGTTGTGATTCACACAGTCAAAGTCTTTGGTGTAGTCAATAAAGCAGAAGTATTTTCTGGAACTTTCTTGCTCTTTTGATGACCCAGTAGATGTTGGCTATTTGATCTCTCGTTCCTTTGCCTTTTCTAAATTCAACTTGAACAACTGGAATTTCACGGTTCACATACTCTTAAGTTAGCAAGTCTCAAACTTTAGTCAAAGTTTAATTTTAAGGCAGTCTGAAACTTTGTTATAATAACAGTCAGAACAGCAACAGCAGGAGCAGCATAAACAGCAACCATAATAATGGTTGATATATACCTATATTCTTTCTTCTGTTAATTTATCCAATGCATAGATGTGTGTTGTTGACTTCCGTATCTATACTTCTAACCATGAGTTCTCCCTGGAGGCCCAGACATGATCAACAGCTCCCAACATAACTATTTAGATGTCAAACAAGCATCTCTAACATATTTAAAACCCAATATCTTCTCTCCCCCAAAAACCCGTGGCTCCTTTAGCTTTCTTCATCTGTGTAAATTATACCATCAACTTTAAGAGCAAAAGTCTAGAAGTCATACTTGATGCCTCTTTTTCCCTCATTCTTCTCATCAGTAAGCTCTGTGGACGATTCTTCCAAAACATATTAGGAGTCAACCCACTTCTGTTTCCTTTTCTTCCACCCAAGCTCAAGTTCTCGTCATTTCTAGCTTGGATCACCAGCAATAAGTACTTAACTGGTCTTTGTCCTAATCTTAGGACTTTACCATATTCTTACAGAGCAGCCAGGTCAACCTATTTCTAACAAAACTTATATACTTTCAAACAAAACCCATTCTTATCTTAAAACATTGTGATTGTTTTCAAATACAATTAGAATAAACCCCCAAACCTTCACTCTGGCCTGCAAGATCTTCCAACAGGAGTCCCTGTGTTCTTCTCTGTACTTAGCACCTTCCCGCCCCCTCACCATGCTCTAACCACACTGGCTTTCTCTCTTTCTCAAATACTCTAATCTCAGCCTCATCTCAATGCTTTTGTCTTTGCTGTTCCCTCCTCCTGGAATGTTCTTCCTCCAGATCACACAACTAGCTTCCTGTCCTTTCAGATTTCATTTCAAATCGTATCTTTTGAGAAAAACTCTAACTTTTTCTGCAAGTCAGGATACAACAAAGAAAGCAGAAACCTTTCTTTGTATTTATCCCAGAAGGAATTTTTAAAGTTAATTTGTACTGGCGTATAGTTGATTTACAATGCTACGTTAGTTTTTGCTGTACAATAAAGTGAATCAGTTATATATATACATATATCCACTCTTTGTATAGATCTAGTCCCACATAGGTAATTGCAGAATTATATAATAACTCTGTGTAAGAGTATATTAAGTAGAGTTCCCTGTGATATAACAGGTTCTTACTAGTTACCTATTTTATGTGTAGTTGCATGTATATGTCAGTTCCAATCTTCCAACTTATCCCTCCTCCGCTTTCTCCCTTGGTAACCGTAAGTTTGTTTTCTACATCTGTGACTCTATTTCTAATACAGAAAGAATTTAATATAGAAAATTAATGATTCATGGGATGGATAACCATTGAAGACAAACAAGGAATGACAAGGCAAAGATCTGCAACAGCAGGAAAACTAAGTCCACCCAGGCCCAGAAAGCCAATGGAAGAAGCTGCATTTCCAGAGCCCATGAGCCAAGATCACCAAGTGGAAGCTGGAAGAAGCTTTAGTAAGACCTGCCCAGCAGAAGCCAGAGTCACAAGAGAGATGCAACCACACGAGGTCATCATAGAGAGGTGGGGCGAAGTACCATGGTTTCTCCCTTCCTCCGTGCCTCAAATCTCCTACCGGTTCCTCCACTGATGAAGTCCATCTGGAGCCCCAAAGCCACAGGAGTTTGGGAAACACATCCGACAGCCCCATGACCATACAGATCACAACAGGGAAATGGAAAAGACGGATCTAAGGTCAAACAGCACAAAGTCAGTGCATGACCCCATTTCCTCTTCCAATCTCTCCCCTCCCATTCAGGGAGGATCTCTCCCGTATCCTGTATAGTTATTTTCACAGTAGTCACTACTATCTGGTGGTGGTTTATTCATAAGTCATGTTCATCTTGTATGACCCCAGGGACTGTAGCCTGTCAGGCTCCTCCGTCCATGTAATCTAGACTTATCTTGATTATTTCTTTATTCGTTTTTACAAATTAGGATGTAACCATCATACTCCTTGGGCTTCCCTCATAGCTCAGTCGGTAAAGAATCCACCTGCAATGTAGGAGACCTGGGTTTGATTCCTGGGTTGGGAAGATTCCCTGGAGAAGGAAATGGCAACCCACTCCAGTATTCACTGTTTCCATTGTTTCCCCATCTATTTGCCATGAAATGACGGGACTGGATGCCATGATCTTAGTTTTCTGAATGTTGAGTTTTAAGCCAACTTTTTCACTCTCCTCTTTCACTTTCAACAAGAGGCTCCTTAGTTCTTCTTTGCTTTCTGCCATAAGGGTGGTGTCATCTGTATATCTGTGGTTACTGATATTTCTCCTGGCAATCTTGATTCCAGTTTGTGCTTCAAACAGCCTGGCATTTCACATGATGTACTCTGCATAGATGTTAAATAAGCAGGGTGACAATATACAGCCTTGACCTGCTCCTCTCCCAATTTGGAACCAGTCTGTTGTTCCATGTCTGGCTCTAACTGTTGCTTCTTGACCTGCATTCAGATTTCTCAGGAGGCAGGTCAGGTGGTCTGGTATTCCCATCTCTTGAAGAACCTTCCACAGTTGGTTGTGATTCACACAGTCAAAGTCTTTGGTGTAGTCAATAAAGCAGAAGTAGCTGTTTTTCTGGAACTCTCTTGCTCTTTTGATGACCCAGTAGATGTTGGCTATTTGATCTCTCATTCCTTTGCCTTTTCTAAATCCAACTTGAACAACTGGAATTTCACGGTTCACATACTCTTAAGTTAGCAAGTCTCAAACTTTAGTCAAAGTTTAATTTTAAGGCAGTCTGAAACTTTGTTATAATAACAGAACAGCAACAGCAGGGGCAGCATAAACAGCAACCATAATAATGGTTGATATATACCTATANAGTTTATAACAACACAGAGGAAGTTTATATTATCTTCAGTGAACTGACCAGAATTCAATAATACGCTACAATGTGATATACGCAGAAAAAAGCAAACACCAAAACATTAATAAATGACTATGGATGGTAGGTGAATTATGAGCTATTTCTTGTTTATTTTTCTGTATCACAAATTTTCTCTATAATGAGCATGCATTATATTCAAACTTGAAGAAGAGACTCCCTTTTAGTACTTCTTGAACTTTTCCAGCATGTACATCCACACACACACGTTTTTGAGTTATAAACTCCAATTCTTTGAAGATATCATATATTTTGGCAATAGTCAGAGAAGCCGCAGGGCACATTTCAAACCAGAGGAATGCAAAAGTACTTTAACACTCTGCAAAAAAGCAGAGAATAGCAATTATGCTAAATTTATCTTCTCCATGACTATGATAGGAAGGACAGGGTCACCAATAATGGAGATGAGGTCAGCAAGAGTTGTCACATCCAAGCAGCCATAACATCTGTCTACATTCTTATAGCTTGGGATGGTCTTGATAAACCAACATTCACAAATAGAACAGAAGGAATTCAGCCTCAAAGCACCCATTTTCACTCTTTATGTGATGTCTTTGGATAAATGCATATGCTTGGTTTTCACTTGGGTAAATTTGTCAATCATGTCCTTTATGGATTGTGCTTTTTAGGCCTTGTTTAAGAAATCTTCCCATATCTTAAGTTCATGAAAACATCCATAAACATTCTCTTCTGAAAAGCTTTCTAGGGAATTCTGTGGTGGATCCAGTGGTTAGGACTCCACATTTTCACTGCCGAGGGTGCAGTTTCAGTCCTGGTCAGGGAACGAAGATCCTGCAGGCCATGTAAGATCAACAAAAGTAAGTAAATAAATAATTTTCCTAGTTTTCCCTTGTACATTTGGATGTTTAATAAATTTGTTATTCATATCTGTGTACAATGTGAGGTAGGGGTCCAATCACATGTCTTTTCATATAAATAACAAATGTCTCAGCAACATTAATGAAAACATCCGCTTTTTCTCCACTGATATGCAAAACCACGTCTATCCTGTGGGCTCTCCATTTTGTTCTATTGATCTCTGTCTATAGCTATGCCAATATCATGCTGATTTTGTTACTGTAGACTCATAATAAATTTTGAGTTATGAAGGCAGCATTAAAACTTGAAAAGAAGTATCATGCTGAGAACTGCATAGTGAATTCAATATGGAACTCCAGTGTCCAAGAAATACACAAAAAAATACCCCCAAATAAAACTGGTGGATATTTGTGCCCCATTGTTAGAGTTAGTTTGTCTTGTGTTTGTTTATTTGTAGTTTTTATCCCTATCCTACCCCTACTATGCAAATGTGCAACTAATATGGATTCATGGATTTGCCATATACCAGATTCACTGGGATAAAAATAGAAAATGAGAGAACTGAAGATAAACAGCACTCTTGGGTGAAATAACAGAATTAAGTTACTATCAGGGCTTCAATCTGACATTGTCCAAGGCACGAGAGAATTCCTGGCAGTGTTAACATCTCGATGTTCAGAATTCTGATAGGTTTGATTAGACTAATTTAGGCCTGTGGAGAAATTACTTTATCACCAGTATGATGGAGACTGCCAAGCCACTCTCAAGGCTGGCATGCTCTGAATTTGGCACCATAGCAGGTAAAATATCTCCCTGGATCTTCTTCTTGTTGCTATTCACCAAGCAGCACTACATGCCCCTGCTTCTAATAGACAGAGCCTAGAATGGTCTATTAATTTAAGAAATGGAGAGCCAAAGTTATTTTTCAGACATGTACATTCACCTCCAAGTTGCGTTCAAATAAGGCTTGAGCGAACAATGAACAAATGACATCTTTAGACCCTGCTGTTGGTGCTTTTCTCAGGTATACTTGACTTCCATATGGTAACACCAAGATCACTCCTAATTCCATAATCGAAACATTTTGACTATTTCCATGAATAGTCAAAACATTTTCTCTTATCAAAGTTTGCCCCTACATGACTAAGAGGCAATGCACAGCCACAGCAGCGGGTAAATTAAGCTCCTGGAGACTCACCAGGCAATGACCTAAGAACAAAGCGGTTATATATGAGCTTGCTGTGCCTTGTTNATAATCGAAACATTTTGACTATTTCCATGAATAGTCAAAACATTTTCTCTTATCAAAGTTTGCCCCTACATGACTAAGAGGCAATGCACAGCCACAGCAGCGGGTAAATTAAGCTCCTGGAGACTCACTAGGCAATGACCTAAGAACAAAGCGGTTATATATGAGCTTGCTGTGCCTTGTTTACCTCTCTCACTTTGAAGTATTTGAGTATTTCCTTAGTTTTGTTCTGGAGAATTTTCTGGAAAAGAGCTGGTTAGGCCTTAAAAACAATTGTTTATTTCTTTTTTTTATAAGTATTTTTAAATTCTTATTTATTATTTTCATCTATTTTATTTTTTAAATTGAAGTATAGTTGATTCACAATAGGGTTAATTTCAGATGTACAGCATAGTACTTCAGTATTTTGTAGGTTATATTGCATTATAGATAATTACAAAATATAGGGTAAAATTCCCTATGCTATACATTGAAGTTTTGTTGCTCATCTTTTTAATGTACAGTAGTAATATGTGTTTGTTAATTCCACATTCCTAATTTGTTCCTCCTTCTCTCCTCTCCCACTTGATAAACATAAATTTGTTTTCCATATCTGTATCTTTCTGCTTTGTATATAGACCCAGTTGTATTAATTTTCAGGTTCCACACACAGGTAATACAGAATTTGGCTTTGTCTGACATTTTTTACTAAGCACAATGTTCTCTAAGTCTACCTAAATAAAGAGGTTAAGAATCTGCGAATTCAAATGTACTCATTACAACTTATCTTTCACAACATATTCACATGGGGGAATTTAGTATGGATTATTCAATTATTCATACAAAATATAAATATGAAGCAGATTTATTCACTACTCTATAATGAACTGGTATGGGCCTCTCTCCAGAAAACTTGCATGTGGAGGTGATGTTCAGAGCCTCAGACCATCCATCACACTTACTACTTATCAAGGTAGCCATTTGGTCTACAGAGAAAAGGATAAGAATGTTCTAACAAGCGTCGAGGCAAATTGGTCACTATACTCGTTTCAATCATTACCTTCTGTTCAGTTCAGTGCAGTGCAGTCGCTCAGTCGTGTCCGACTCTGCAACCCCATGGACAGCAACACACCAGGATTCCCTGTCCATCACCAACTCCCAGAATTTGCTCAAACTCATGTCAGTTATGCTATCCAACCATCTCATCTTCTGTCATCCCCTTTCCCTCCTGCCTTCAATCTTTCCCAGCATCAAGGTCTTTTCCAATAAGTCAGTTCTTTGCATCAGGTGGCCAAAGTATTGGAGTTTCAGCTTCAGCATTGGTCTTTCCAATGAATATTCAGGACTGATCTCCTTTAGGATGGACTGCTTGGATCTCCTTGTTGTCCAAGAGACTCTCAAGAGTCTTCTCCAACACCACAGTTCAAAAGCATCAATTCTTTGGCGCTCAGTTTTCTTTATAGCTTTATAGTCCAGCTCTCACATCCATACATGACTCCTGGAAAAACCATCACTTTAACCATATGGACCTTTGTTGGCAAAGTAAAGTCTCTGCTCTTCAATATGCTATCTAGGTTGGTCATAACTTTTCTTCCAAAGGGTAAGTGTCTTTTAATTTCATGGCTGCAGCCACCATCTACAGTGATTTGGGAGCCCCTCCAAAATAAAGTCTGTCACTGTTTCCATTGCTTCCCCATCTATTTGCCATGAAATGACAGAACTGGATGCCATGATCTCAGTTTTCTGAATGTTGAGTTTTAAGCCAACTTTTTCACTCTCCTCTTTCACTTTCAACAAGAAGCTCTTAGTTCTTCTTTGCTTTCTGCCATAAGGGTGGTGTCATCTGTATATCTGTGGTTACAGATATTTCTCCTGGCAATCTTGATTCCAGTTTGTGCTTCAAACAGCCTGGCATTTCACATGATGTACTCTGCATAGATGTTAAATAAGCAGGGTGACAATATACAGCCTTGACGTGCTCCTCTCCCAATTTGGAACCAGTCTGTTGTTCCATGTCTGGCTCTAACTGTTGCTTCTTGACCTGCATTCAGATTTCTCAGGAGGCAGGTCAGGTGGTCTGGTATTCCCATCTCTTGAAGAACTTTCCACAGTTGGTTGTGATTCACACAGTCAAAGTCTTTGGTGTAGTCAATAAAGCAGAAGTATTTTCTGGAACTTTCTTGCTCTTTTGATGACCCAGTAGATGTTGGCTATTTGATCTCTCGTTCCTTTGCCTTTTCTAAATTCAACTTGAACAACTGGAATTTCACGGTTCACATACTCTTAAGTTAGCAAGTCTCAAACTTTAGTCAAAGTTTAATTTTAAGGCAGTCTGAAACTTTGTTATAATAACAGTCAGAACAGCAACAGCAGGAGCAGCATAAACAGCAACCATAATAATGGTTGATATATACCTATATTCTTTCTTCTGTTAATTTATCCAATGCATAGATGTGTGTTGTTGACTTCCGTATCTATACTTCTAACCATGAGTTCTCCCTGGAGGCCCAGA
Source organism: Oreotragus oreotragus (assembly GCA_006410675.1). Lineage (NCBI taxonomy): Eukaryota > Metazoa > Chordata > Mammalia > Artiodactyla > Bovidae > Oreotragus > Oreotragus oreotragus. Next base: position 279,125 of record SJYX01013669.1, read on the forward strand.
CATGATCAACAGCTCCCAACATAACTATTTAGATGTCAAACAAGCATCTCTAACATATTTAAAACCCAATATCTTCTCTCCCCCAAAAACCCGTGGCTCCTTTAGCTTTCTTCATCTGTGTAAATTATACCATCAACTTTAAGAGCAAAAGTCTAGAAGTCATACTTGATGCCTCTTTTTCCCTCATTCTTCTCATCAGTAAGCTCTGTGGACGATTCTTCCAAAACATATTAGGAGTCAACCCACTTCTGTTTCCTTTTCTTCCACCCAAGCTCAAGTTCTCGTCATTTCTAGCTTGGATCACCAGCAATAAGTACTTAACTGGTCTTTGTCCTAATCTTAGGACTTTACCATATTCTTACAGAGCAGCCAGGTCAACCTATTTCTAACAAAACTTATATACTTTCAAACAAAACCCATTCTTATCTTAAAACATTGTGATTGTTTTCAAATACAATTAGAATAAACCCCCAAACCTTCACTCTGGCCTGCAAGATCTTCCAACAGGAGTCCCTGTGTTCTTCTCTGTACTTAGCACCTTCCCACCCCCTCACCATGCTCTAATCACACTGGCTTTCTCTCTTTCTCAAATACTCTAATCTCAGCCTCATCTCAATGCTCTTGTCTTTGCTGTTCCCTCCTCCTGGAATGTTCTTCCTCCAGATCACACAACTAACTTCCTGTCCTTTCAGATTTCATTTCAAATAGTATCTTTTGAGAAAAACTCTAACTTTTTGTGCAAGTCAGGATCCAACAAAGAAAGCAGAAACCTTTCTTTGTATTTATCCCAGAAGGAATTTTTAAAGTTAATTTGTACTGGCGTATAGTTGATTTACAATGCTACGTTAGTTTTTGCTGTACAATAAAGTGAATCAGTTATATATATACATATATCCACTCTTTGTATAGATCTATTCCCACATAGGTAATTGCAGAATTATATAATAACTCTGTATAAGAGTATATTAAGTAGAGTTCCCTGTGATATAACAGGTTCTTACTAGTTACCTATTTTATGTGTAGTTGCATGTATATGTCAGTTCCAATCTTCCAACTTATCCCTCCTCCGCTTTCTCCCTTGGTAACCGTAAGTTTGTTTTCTACATCTGTGACTCTATTTCTAATACAGAAAGAATTTAATATAGAAAATTAATGATTCATGGGATGGATAACCATTGAAGACAAACAAGGAATGACAAGGCAAAGATCTGCAACAGCAGGAAAACTAAGTCCACCCAGGCCCAGAAAGCCAATGGAAGAAGCTGCATTTCCAGAGCCCATGAGCCAAGATCACCAAGTGGAAGCTGGAAGAAGCTTTAGTAAGACCTGCCCAGCAGAAGCCAGAGTCACAAGAGAGATGCAACCACACGAGGTCATCATAGAGAGGTGGGGCGAAGTACCATGGTTTCTCCCTTCCTCCGTGCCTCAAATCTCCTACCGGTTCCTCCACTGATGAAGTCCATCTGGAGCCCCAAAGCCACAGGAGTTTGGGAAACACATCCGACAGCCCCATGACCATACAGATCACAACAGGGAAATGGAAAAGACGGATCTAAGGTCAAACAGCACAAAGTCAGTGCATGACCCCATTTCCTCTTCCAATCTCTCCCCTCCCATTCAGGGAGGATCTCTCCCGTATCCTGTATAGTTATTTTCACAGTAGTCACTACTATCTGGTGGTGGTTTATTCATAAGTCATGTTCATCTTGTATGACCCCAGGGACTGTAGCCTGTCAGGCTCCTCCGTCCATGTAATCTAGACTTATCTTGATTATTTCTTTATTCGTTTTTACAAATTAGGATGTAACCATCATACTCCTTGGGCTTCCCTCGTAGCTCAGTCAGTAAAGAATCCACCTGCAATGTAGGAGACCTGGGTTTGATTCCTGGGTTGGGAAGATTCCCTGGAGAAGGAAATGGCAACCCACTCCAGTATTCTTGCCTGGAGAACCAATGGAGAGAGGAGCCTGGCTGGCTACAATCCATGAAGTTCAAGAGTCGGACACAAATTAGCAGCTAAACCACCACTATCATACTCCTTGTTTCTGTATACATCTCTGGTACCTTGAGCAACTCCAAACTCATGAAAAGCACTCATTAAATATCTATTTGAAATATACTGAATGAGGGATTGCTATGTCCAAAGCACTGTGCTAAGGGCTTTATATGAACTAACTCATCAAATCCTTAGAAAAACCTCACAATTTTTTTAAATTTTTTATTTTTACTTTATTTTGCTTTACAATACTGTATTGGTTTTGCCATACATTGACATGAATCAGCCACGGGTGTACATGAGTTCCCAATCCTGAACCACCCTCCCACCTCCCACCCCATATCATCTCTCTGGATCATCCCAGTGCACCAGCCCCAAGCATCCTGTATTCTGTATCGAACTTAGACTGGCAATTCATTTCTTACCTGATAGTATACATGTTTCAACGCCATTCTCCCAAATCATCCCACCCTCTCCCTCTCCCACAGAGTCTAAAAGTCTGCTGTATACATCTGCGTCTCTTTTGCTATCTCGCATACAGGGTTCTCATTACCATCTTTTTAAATTCCATATATATGTGTTAGTACACTGTATTGGTATTTTTCTTTATGACTTACTTCATTGTGTATAATAGGCTCGAGTTTCATCCACCTCATTAGAACTGATTCAAATGTATTCTTTTTAATGGCTAAGTAATTCTCCATTGTGTATATGTATCACAGCTTTCTTATCCATTCATCTGCTGATGGACATCTAGGTTGTTTCCATGTCCTGGCTATTATAAACAGTGCTGCGATGAACGTTGGGGTACACGTGTCTCTTTCAATTCTAGTTTCCTCGGTGTGTATGCCCAGCAGTGGGATTGCTGGGTCATAAGGCAGTTCTATTTGCAATTTTTTAAGGAATCTCCACACTGTTTCACAATTCTTTTATTCATAAGGAATCTGAGGCTTAGGGGGAGCATTGTCAACAGTACAAACTGCAAATTAGAAATGACTATCCATATATATAATTCATCAAGGTGTCATTGTGCCAACTTAAAAATGTAGTTCTGCTAATAATGAATAGTTTATTCAACATCTTCACTGAGCAGTGTTGGATAAAGTAGTCGGCATTGCTCATCACTTCTGTTTCTTCCAAAGAGAAAGTGAAAGAAAACAAACCTAGGTCATTGTCAATTTCAAGGTACCAAACACCTGACCTTAACTTTCTGATCCTCAGAAAACAGAGTTCATTGAAGACTTACAATAGTACTTTTATCTTAAGCTGGACACTGTACAGTATAAAATATTGTGTCTGATTGCTGTCCCGTGCTGTGCTTTGTCGCTCAGTCACATCTGACTCTTTGCAGACCCCTGGACTGTAGCCTGCCAGGCTCCTCTGTCCGTGGGATTCTACAGGCAAGAATACTGGAGTGGGTTTCCATGTCCTCCTCCAGGAGATTGAACCCAGGTTTCCTGCTTTGCAGGCAGATTATTTAATATCTGAGCCAACTTTAAATATGGCTCTGAGGGTTAGCTGTCTCTCAGTGAGATATGTTTATCTGAGCAACAAGCAGACATCTAAGCTCTATCTGCATGACTTCTTAAGACTCAAACAGGAATCACAGAACTGCATTAAATTTGGGTCAAATGCTTTACATATGGCATTTGGCCATAGAGCATCAGTCCTTTGGAAAGAATGAGACAAAGATTCCAGGGAGGTTCCACTTGGGGAAACACCAGCGGCTCTAGCCCACTCCAATGCCATGTTGGAGACTGCAGTGTGTGAATCATGGCTAAACAGGCTGCCTCAGGGGAGAAGCCAAGATTCTGTCCATAGCTTTCAAAGCAGCTCTTCATCTTGTACGAATGTCAGCTGTTCACTTTGCAAGCACAACTGGGCAGGAACATTTCCAGATCTTTGACTCCATTAAGCAGTGACTTAGATATAATGATTAAATCTCTAAAGACAAAGATACAGGGGAAAAGCACCATCACCATTGACTTTGAGCTATATCTAGATCAGACTGGTTTATTTTTAAGCCATGGAATTTTATTAGGCTTTACATTAAATCAGTAAAGAAAGTCTGGACCAAAGTTCAGAGACCTTTGGATGTAGGATAATGGATTCCTTGGAAGCCTATGAAATAAGCTCTGAAATTGACTTGGGATTTCTGCCATTTTCAGATGAAATGACAAGAGTTTCAGCCAAGGTCCTCTAGCCATAATGAACTGATTGAATATCCAGCACTGATTAGACTCCACAGGATCATACAGGAAAAAACATGGTTCCCTCTCTGAATGTGGATATTTCCAGGTCATTTGATTGGTTTTTTGGATTATGTCTCTCACAGGACATGAGAGCCCATGTACTGGTTTTAGTTACTTACCTTCTACTCTGTTCCAAGTATTTGAAGTGGCTTAGAGACATATACACAGTACAGTTATATAGGAATATATAAAAGCAAGGTCAATATACTATGGTACAATACAATACTCTACAGCTATTAAAAATGGCGATGCGGCTCTCTGTGTTTCAATATACAATACTCTGTACGTTTCATTGCTAAGAGAAGAGAACAGGTGCAGAAGGCTAAGCACACCATGCTGTAAATTGGGTTACAGAAAGTAAGAGAAAATGCATAAGGCATAGAAAACAAACCTATGGTTACCAAAGGAGAGAGGATGGGGGAGGGATAAACTAGGCATTGGGGATTACTAGATACACACTGCATATGGGGGCTTCCCTGTGGCTCAGACAGCAAAGAATCTGCTTTCAATGCAGGAGACCCGTGTTTGATCCCTAAAATGCATAAGGCATAGAAAACAAACCTATGGTTACCAAAGGAGAGAGGATGGGGGAGGGATAAACTAGGCATTGGGGATTACTAGATACACACTGCATATGGGGGCTTCCCTGTGGCTCAGACAGCAAAGAATCTGCTTTCAATGCAGGAGACCCGTGTTCGATCCCTAGGTCAGGAAGATCCCCTGGAGAAGGGAATGGCTACCCACTGCAGTATTCTTGCCTGGAGAATTCCATAGACAGAGGGACCTAGAGGGCTATGGTCCGTAGGGTCACAAAAATTCAGACACGACTGAGTGACTAACATGCACACATACTACTATATACAAAATGGATAACCAACAAGGATCTACTGTATAGCAATGGGGAACTACAATGAAAAAGAATATGAAATAAATATATATATATATATATGGGGGGATCCTCTGGTGAAGGGCATGGCAACCCACTCCAGTATTCTTGCCTGGAGAATCCCATGGACAGAAGACCCTGGCAGGCTGTAGTCCACAGGGTCACAAAGAGTTGGACACAACTGAAGCGACTTAGCACACACACATGCATACACGTAACTGAATAACTTTGCTGGACACCAGCAACTGATACAGCATTGTAAATCAACTATACTTCAGTAACTAAAAATACATGGAGACTACTCTTGAAAGCATATACAAGAAATTCATAACAGTGGCTGCCTCTGGGGAAAAAAATTGGAGACATTTTTGAAAGGAATGAAATAGTGCCATTTGCAGAGACATGGATAGACCTAGAGACTGTCATACAGAAGGAAGTAAATCAGAAAGAGAAAAACAAATATCACATAATACCACTTGTATATGGAATCTAGAAAAATGGTATGGAGGAACTTCTTTGCAACAGAGAAATAGAGTTACAGATACAGAAAACAAACTTATGGACACCAGAAGAGGGAAGGTGGGTGGTGGGATGAATTGAAAGACTGGGATTAACATATATACACTATTGACATTATGTTTAAAACAGATAAATCTAATGAGAATCTACTGTATAGCACAGAAAACTCTACGTAGAGCTCTGTGGTGACCTAAATGGGAAGGAAACCTAAAAAAGAGGAGATATATGTATACATATAACTGATTCACCTTGCTTTACAGTAGAAACTAATGCAACACTGTAAAACAACTATACTCCAATAAAACTTTTAAACAATAAAAAGTAAATAAAGCACTTGTGGTGGACACTTTTGATGCCCCACGCAGACCTGTTTTCACAGGCCATGTCCCATAGCTGCTAGGAATGCTGATTGATGATGACTCACAGTTGATCCCTGCTCGTTCCCTGGCCTCAAGGAGGAATCAATTCTGACACGATGCTTGCTCCAGAGCTTTCCTTGAGATCAGGCTGAAGCTAGACTCCATTTGGGACCCACCTCTGATAAACTCTTTTCCCTTCCCTTTTATTCTCTTTCTCCTGAGAGCACTCTTTGAATAAGTCACTTGCACAAGAATCTCTGAAATGGCTTTATTTCTGGGGAATTTAGCCAGACAGTATGATAGAAAGAAAAATCAGGTTGTACAAAATACCAAGAATATAAATTCATGTATATGTTGTGTTCACATCAGAGGCAACATTGATTTTTTTTCTTGGAAAATAGATATGTCCCCACTCTTAAAAACCTTTCATGGGACTTCCCTGGTCCAGTGGTGAAGAATCTGCCTTTCAGTGGAGAGGACGTGGGTTCAGTACCTGGTAGGGGACGTAAGATCCCACATGCCCCAGGGCAACCAAGCCCAAAAGCCACAACTATTGAGCCTGCGTGCAACAACTAGAGAGAAGCCTTGAGCTGCAGGAAGATCCCTTGTGCTGCAACTAAGATCTAAGACAGCCAAATAAATAAATAGGTGTCGATAATGCTAAAAATATAATACCATGTAAGATATTAAGGTTAGCTTTTTTTTAAGCCTTTCATGATTTTCCTTTGTTCTCCAGATAAAGACTGAATACCTTAGCAAGTCTGACAAGAGACCCTGCACAGCCAGGCTTCCGCACACCCCATCAACCTCAGCTTCACACGGTGCTCCTTGTTCTTTCCACACCAGCCACACTGGCCTAATTTAGAGTTTCTTCTCCTCCCCACACCCCATTCTGCTGTAGGGCCTCTGCTCATGCTTCTCCCTGGAAGATTCTTGCCCCCCATTCTTTGCCCTTCTTCTGACATCCCCTCCAACATTACTTTGACCAGAACAAATACTCCTATAGCAAGTTCTCATAATTCTGCAGGTTTATTTTCCTTTTTAAAAAAATTATTGTTTTGGCTGTGCAGGGTCTTCACGTTGCACGTGGGCCTGCAGCAAGTGGGGGCTACTCTTCCTTGAGGTGCACAGGCTTCTACTGAGGGGGCTTCTCTTGCTATAGAGCACACGTTCAGTCTTCAGCGGCTGCAGTTCAAGGGCCCTAGAGCACAGGCTCAGCAGTCCTGGTGCACAGGCATAGTTGCCCGTGACGTCTGGGGTCTTCCCTAATCAGGGACTGAACCCATATAACCTGCATGGACACATGGATGCTTTACCACTGGACCACAGACTTATTTTCTATAGTACATCTGAAAATTGCAACTGTGAGGCTTATTTGTATAATTCTTTCATTAACTGCTGCCTCAATATTAGAAGCCCCTGTAGAAACCAATAGTGCTTGATTTCACTCATTCCCCTCTGTCTAGAGCCTGGGACAGTGTTTCCCACACTGTAAGTGCTTGATAAATGTGTGCTGAATAAACAGATCTTGGCTAAAATGAACCTAACCAGCTGGAATTCAATGCTAAATTTTACTCTGGCCTGCCTAAAATCCAAACAAAAAAGGAAAAACAAACAGTTCTTTAATTTTCATTATCTATAGACAAAATAAAGCACATCAGTTATTCATGAGACACCTCATCTCTGGTACTGAAACCAGAGAAACTGTTTCACACTATGTGCTCATTGAACAATGATTTTCATGGAAACATCTTCAAAACCATCCCCACAATTGATGAAATAATGAATTTAAGCTGGTTGTTTTCTTCATTCACTCAGAACACATTTATTAAGCATCTATTATGTTCCAGGCACTGTATTATATCCTGGGGAGTAGAAACAATGGTAAATAAAAGAGATAAAAATTCCTGCTTTCATGGAGCTTAGCTTCTCATGAGAGATTCAGACAAAATTTCAAAAAACATAGGAATACATGCAAGTATTGTGAAGCAGTCGTAAAATAAATGCAAGTGCTGTGAAACGGTCATAAAATACAATGATAGATGATTTAACCTAGACCAGGGGGTTGCTTGACTTTAGATTTGAAGGTTGAATTGGTTCGCCCTGGACAAAGAGACGAAGGTGTTGCCAGAAGGTACAACCAATGAAACTGCCCCATGGAATAAAGTTGTTTTGGTAAGTTAGAACCACTGTGGCTAAAAGGAGGGTGGGGAGGGGGTAGTCTAGTGGAAGAAGAGGCTGAGGAGATAGAAAAGAGTCAGACAAGGGACCAATTTTTCTTATGATCAAGGAGGAGACACTGAAGGATTTTTAGCAAGTGGATGAGACAATAAACAGAACATCATGTGAAATGCTGAGCTGGATGAAGCACAAACTGGAATCAACATTGCTGGGAGAAATATCAAAAACCTCAGATATGCAGATGATACCACCCTTACAGCAGAAAGCAAAGAAGAACTAAAGAGCCTCTTGATGAAAGTGAAAGAGGAAAGTAAAAAGTTGGCTTAAAATTCAACATTCAAAAAACTAAGATTATGGCACCTGGTCCCATCACTTGATGGCAAATAGATGGGGAAACAACGTAAACAGTGACAGACTTTATATTTTGGGGGCTCCAAAATCACTGCAGATGGTGACTGCAGCCATGAAATTAAAAGATGCTTGCTCCTTGGAAGAAAAGCTATGACTAACCTAGACAGCATATTCAAAAGCAGAGACATTACTTTGCCAACAAAGGTCCATCTAGTCAAGGCTATGGTTTTTCCAGTGGTCATGTATGGATGTTGGAGTTGGACTATACAGAAAGCTGAGCACTGAAAAACTGATGGTTTTGAACTGTGATTTTGGAGAAGATTCTTGAGGGTCCCTTGGACTGCAAGATCAAACCAGTCAGTCCTAAGGAAATCAGTCCTGAATATTCATTGGAAGGACTGATGCTGAAGCTGAAACTCCAATACTATAGCCACATGATGTGAAAAACTGACTCCTTGGAAAAGACCCTGATGCTGGGAAAGATTGAAGGTAGGAGAAGAAGGAGATGACAGAGGATGAGATGGCTGGATGGCATCACTGACTTGATGGACATGAGTTTGAGCAAGCTCTGGAAGTTGGTGATGAACAGGGAAGTTTGTTGTGCTGCAGTCCATGGGGTTGCAAAGAGTCGGACATGACTGAGCAACTGAACTGAACTGAGACAATCAGACTTTGGTTTTGAAAAAATTACTTGGCATCTAATGGAGAACAAATTATATGGAATCCCCTAGGTGGCTCAGTGGTAAAGAATCCATCTGCCAGTGCAGGAGAAAGCAGTTCTATCCCTGGGTGGGGAAGATTTTCTGGAGAAGGAAATGACAACCCACTCTAGTATTTTTGTCTGGGAAATCTCACGGACAGAAGAGCCTGGTGGGCTATAGTCCTTGGGGCACAAAAGAGTCGGACACGACAGCAACTGAACAACAGAGAATATGGGAAGATCAATCGGCTGGAAGCTAAGGTTAGGTACTGTAATAACCTAGATGATAAATAAAGGCATTTTTTTCCTATAGTATTGACAGGAATGTGGAAGGAAAGGAACATAGTAATATTAGATGAATTTGGATATCACAGAACCAAAACAATTTTCCCTGAAGGCAAAAGAATGTGTACCAGGCACACATTTCTCTGATAATTTGGATTCAATAAATTTTAGAGAATATAAAAACTGGGTTGGTAATCCTTTTAAAAAGTTCAGTTCAGTTCAGTCGCTCAGTCATGTCTGACTCTTTGCGACCTCATGAATAGTAGCACGCCAGGCCTCCCTGTCAACCACCAACTCCTGGAGTTCACCCAAACCCATGTCCATCGACTCGGTAATGGCATCCAGCTATCTCATCCTCTGTCGTCCCCTTCTCCTCCTGCCCCCAATCCCTCCCAGCATCAGGGTCCTTTCAAATGAGTCAGCTCTTCGCATCAGGTGGCCAAAGTACTGGAGTTTCAGCTTCAACATCAGTCCTTCCAATGAACACCCAGGACTGATCTCCTTCAAAATGGACTGGTTGGATCTCCTTGCAGTCCAAGGGACTCTCAAGAGTCTTCTCCAACACCACAGTTCAAAAGTATCAGTTCTTTGGCACTCAGCTTTCTTCACAGTCCAACTCTCACATCCATACATGACCACTGGAAAAACCATAGCCTTGACGAGACGATCTTCACTGGCAAAGTAATGTCTCTGCTTTTTAATATGCTGTCTAGGTTGGTCATAACTTTCCTTCCAAAGAGTAAGTGTCTTTTAATTTCACGGCTGCAGTCACCATCTGCAGTGATTTTGGAGCCCAGAATATAAAGTCAGCCACTTTTCCACTGTTTCTCCATCTATTTCCCATGAAGTGATGGGACCAGATGCCATGATTTTCGTTATCTGAATGTTGAGCTTTAAGCCAACTTTTTCACTCTCTTCTTTCACTTTCAAGAGGCTTTTTAGTTCCTCTTCACTTTCTGCCATAAGGGTGGTGTCATCTGCATATCTGAGGTTATTGATATTTATCCCGGCAATCTTGATTCCAGCTTGTGATTCTTCCAGCCCAGCATTTCTCTTGATGTACTCTGCATATAAGTTAAATAAACAGGGTGACAATATACAGCCTTGACATACTCCTTTTCCTATTTGGAACCAGTCTCTTGTTCCATGTCCAGTTCTAACTGTTGCTTCCTG
>SJYX01013669.1:290383-309191 GCA_006410675.1 Oreotragus oreotragus
TGCAATTGTACAGTAGTTTGAGAATTCTTTGGCATTGCCTTTCTTTGGGATTGGAATGAAAACTGACTTTTTCCAGTCCTGTGGCCACTGCTGAGTTTTCCAAATTTGCTGGCATATTGAGTGCAGCACTTTCACAACGTTATCTTTCAGGATTTGAAAAAACTCAACTGGTATTCCATCACCTCCACTAGCTTCGTTCATAGTGATGCTTCCTAAAGCCCACTTGAAAGTGTCTCTTCAAAAAGAAAAAAAAAAGTGCCTCATGACTGAGGAGGTCTAGGGTTCAATTTTAAACTATCTACCAAGAACTGAGATTTGGTAGCAAATGTCAAGAACTGACATCTGCAGAGTCAATGGTGATTTACAGAGGTTCTCACTGTACTGGAAATAAATGATGAACATCCTCCTACAAAAGTCAAAAATCTTGCATATATATCGCTTTTATTTATATAAAGTTAGGGCTGTATATTCAAGAGTAACTATATATTAGGTATTCCAAATATATAAAGATAGATTTCTTTTTTTTTTTTTTTTGGTATCTTTGTAAATTGCTCAGATTAAAAGAACATCTTAAGGTATCGTTCAGTTAAATTCTGTTACTCTTTCATGTCTGACTCTGTGACCCCATGGGCTGCAGCATGCCAGGCTACCCTGTCCATCACCAAAGGTGTTGTTAAAGAGACATACAAGTCAGATGGAATCATTGATATCCACTGTCAAAGTGACCTTTTCAGCTAAGTCTGTTCCTTGCACCTTATTATCCAAACTAGTATAATTCCTGTTCAGGTGTGCCTCACTTTACATGGGCAGGAAGTTTTAAAGCTAGCTTTTTTTTTTAAACAGGGAACATGGTATGTAAAATATTAGTCTGATCAATTGGTAAGATCAAGGGTTTAAAAGAGCAAGTTCATGTATTCAATTCCTGTGTGGGCCAATTAGCTCCAATTCAGAAGATAGGATTTTCAGCTTGAAGGAATTTCAGAGGTAATCTTGTACAAACACAAAATTTTACAGATGAGAAAACTGAGACCCAAGGGGATAAATTCTCCAAATTCATCAAGCAGTGCAGTGAAAGAGCTTCTTTTAAAACCCAGCAAAACCAGGCCACTTGCCCCCTGCAACCCCTTCAAAATAATCACATAACTTTGCTCTTACATGAATACAAATTAGTCCTCTTATGCTGAGTAGCCAACTGATAAATGTGCTTTATGTTTATGGTTTATTTGAAAATACAGATACTCAGACTAAGTTTCAGAAAAGGAGGATTTTTACTAATGTAGTAGGTGAGTAATATATTCAAACAAAGAGAAGAGAAATTGATCTCAGGGAAATGCTACAACTAGGGCATCACAAGAGTGCTCAGCAGCAGAGGTCCCGGAATTGGTTCCCTAGAAATTACCACTGGATTTTTCCATTTCTGGATCTCAGAGCAAAACTAAAATTTTAGCAGAGAATGGTGCTTCCAACAGTAATGGTCCAGTTTGAATCAGACCAAAAGTTCCAAAAAGAATAACTTTAAATCCGGGAAATTTTTAAAAAGATGTTCAACGTCACTGAAAATCCAAGGCGGCCAGGATCTGAAGAAAGCCTCTGGAGGCAGGATGTGGGGTGGGAGGTGGGAGGGGGGTTCATGTGTGGGAGTTCGTGTAAAAAAATAAATAAATACAAAAATAAATAAATAAATAAATATACATCAGTGGAACATACTAAGAATGGAGCACAGAGACAAAGAAAATGATGGGAAACTCATTTTTTAAAAAACACAAAAGATACAAGAGACTTCTTGACATGCTCTAGTATTTATGTAATTGGATGCCCAATAGGAGAGGTGAGAGAGACTGGTTGGAGGTGGGAGAATGGGAGAAGTAACTTTTGAAAAGAGTTTTCCAGAAGTGTTTAAAACATCAAAACGCAGTTTCAGGAAACTATGAGTCTCAAGCAGGGATTTTATATATATATATATATATATATATATAGAGAGAGAGAGAGAGAGAGAGAGAGAGAGAGAGACCTAAACACATCAAAATAAAACTTCTAAAATCCAACGTTAATGATAAAGTTTGAAAGCAGAAAAAGGAAAAAGAAGCATTTACCTTCAAAAGAGCAATAAGAATAATGGATTATTTCTCAGTAGTAACAATGGTATCCAGAAAACAATGGAAAAATATCTTTAAGGTAGTAAAAATAAGTTTCCATTGATAAGATTCTGTTTGGACTTTCTTTGACCAAATGCCCATCCCCGTGAAACATTCAGCATTATGGAATAAAATTTCCCAAAGGAAACAGGACTGTAATGAGTAGAAGGGATAGGTAAGAGATAAGCAAGGAAAGCTGAAACAAGAATTATCTATGCACTGCTTTAATCCTCATGGCAGCTTTTTGTGGCAGACAGAGAAATAGTTTGCATAAAGTCAGACAGTGAGCTGTCAAAAATGAAACTCAAGTCCAGTTTAAGTTTCAATCCCATGATTTTAACCTATATTCCCTGCAGAATGCCTTGTATAAGAAGGAAGATGGCAGTCAGGTCATTGGAGCCAAGCCTGGCAGTCCTGGGACTGTGGATGCTGCAGTTTAATCACCCAGCTATCCAAAGGGGAATCATTTTAGCTATCCAGGAAAAGAGCAATCATTCTTAGAGATAAAAATCAACATTTCATAAAGAAGTAGAAGTGTTTCACACATATGTAAAACGCATAGTTTATCTATTTCCCAGCTAATGTGCAAAAATTATGCTTCTCATCAGGGATCTAACTCAAGACAGGGGACTCATGACTATCCTGCATATAAACAAAACAAAGGCAACACACACATCAGCTGAATAACCCAAGTAAATTAAATCCACTCCCATGAGAGAAAAATGATAATAAATAGTGCAGCTATAATGAGCTCATTCATCCAATTCAGTGGACAAACACACAAAGGAATGGATAGAGATGTGTAGCTGATGAAATTGCTTAAACTATCAGTATTTTTGGTGAATTATACCCATGGCAAGATGATATAAATACTCAGCTAAGGGCTTCTCCTGGAACTTTGCCAATGTTCACTCTTCTTCTTTAATGATTAACAAGTCACAGAGGGGTTATTTTCCCAACCTTCCAAGTCAGATTTAATGAACATACATTAAAAGAGGACAGCACTTCAGAAATAATATACTGGTCCTTCAGCATAAACTCCAAGCCTACTTGTCTGGCAGAAGTGACTCATTTAGTTCCTGACTGGTGTTTTCTTATTTTGAGCATCCATTTCACCATCCAAAAACACCCTGTCAGATCAGTCTTAGACACTGCCTATTAAAATGTTAAGTTCACCTGATAAAATGTAATTATAGCATTCCTGACATTTTTACATAGCACACACATACTTTAAGCCAATTTTGCTGGAGTTAAGATTTTTCCTCTAGATGTGAGAATGCATGATGAAGCTATAAGGAAATATCATTACATCAAACTTTAACATAGTTGAGAACATGGGTCCAAAATAAATAAGAAAACCAAACCAGAAGATGTATAAAGGGAATAAATGGGCAAAAATGGTGGCAAAGGCCAATAAAAGATGGAAAGAGCTCATCAAATCATGCAATCAAATAAAGATTTAAAACGGCATCCAAAATTAAAATAAATAAATTTATATTAATAAATAAATAAAATGGCATCCAAAAAAAGGTTTCTTAAAGATTTGTTCATCGGTAACTTTGAGTCCCTTGGACTGCAAGGAGATCCAACCAGTCCATTCTGAAGGAGATCAGCCCTGGGTTTTCTTTGGAAGGAATGATGCTAAAGCTGAAACTCCAGTACTTTGGCCATCTCATGCAAAGAGTTGACTCATTGGAAAAGACTTTGATGTTGGGAGGGATTGGAGGCAGGAGGAGAAGGGGACGACAGAGGATGAGATAGCTGGATGGCATCACCGACTCGAGGGACATGAGTCTGAATGAACTCCAGGAGCTGGTGATGGACAGGGAGGCCTAGTATGCTTTGATTCATGGGGTCACAAAGAGTGGGACACGACTGAGCAACTGAACTGAACTGAACTGAACTTAGAGTTTTTTGGGCAATGATTTTTTACCTGGAAAGTTTTTTTTTAATTACCAACATTCAGATCCCTTTGTAGACCATTTGAGTCCAAATCTCTAGAGCTGGAATCCAGGTATCAATATTTTTGGAAAGCTATACTCCCCTAGTTATTCTAGTATGTGACCATTATCAATAATCATTACATACTTAGTATTTGAGAGTGGTTAGATTATTCGGTCAGCATGCTTATACATCTCCTTCAAGTCTGCATCTGAACCTAGCTGTATCACAGGCAACAAAGTCCTTTGGGGAAGTGGGGCATAGTATAAAGAGATGTCCATAAGTTCTTTGATACTCCTCCATTAAAATGATAGGGCCTGGGACTTGCATGATGGTCCACTGATTAAGAACCCATCTTGCAATGCAGGGTTCACAGGTCTCTGGTGGAGGAAGTAAGATCCCACATGCCTCAGGGCAACTAAGCTTGTGCGCCGCAACTATCAAAGCCGGCACTCTGGAGCCCACATGCCACAACTAGAGTCCCAGCACCACAGTGAAAGGTCCTGCATGATGCAACAAAGATCCGACATGCCGCAAGTAGGACCCGACACAGCCAAGTAAATAAAGATAGGACCTACCTCCCCTTCCTTTGTGTGTGGGCTAGGCTTAGTGACTGATTTCCAAGGAACAGAACGTGGCAGAAATCACAGTATGGAACACCAAGATCAGGTCATAAAAGACATGGCAGCTTCCTCTTTGCTCTCTTGTGGATCACTCACCCTGGGGAAAGTCAGTTGCCATGCTGTAAGGACGCTCAAGCTAACCTGTAAAGAGGTCATGTGGTAAGTGACTGAGGCCCCCTGCCAACAGCAGTGCATGAACCATCCCCCCAACCCAGTCACGCCTTCAGATCACCACATCCTCGGTCAATATCTTGACTTCAATCTCATAAAAGACCCTGAGTCAGAGTCAGACAGCTAAGATGCTCCTAAATTCCTAGCCCATGGAAATTGTGAGATGATAAATGTTCAGTGTTTTAAGTCAAGTTTGGGGTTAATTTTCTACATAGAAATTGATACAGGAGGCCAGTCTTCAAATACAGACACCATATAATTAGAATTGTCCATCAGTCTGTCACTAAGGCATAGCTTTATATCTGACATTTGGTAGACATTCAATAAATATTTGTGGAATAAATGAAAGACTGATAGATTCATCACCTCTCACTTTTGAAAAAGAAAAATGTTTCCCCTTTTCTAATGCAGCACAGAGTACTAGAAGTCTTATCTATCTTGAAATAATCATGAAGATTTCAGTCTACATGGAGCCTAAAGTTTAAAAGAATTAGGCTCCAAGTGAACAGAAATGTATCCCATTACTAGAAACAGCATATATTATGTCCTGCTTCAGCTCACCAGAAAATGCCTTCTTGTTATTTTTGCCCCTTTGGGAAATCTTCAATGTTGTGAATATCATTGCCTTGGTTTTTTACTTTGTAAATCAATATGACTTTTCTTGACTCTAAAAAGTCTTAATCCAATATTAAACAATCCAATTTCCATAAATCACTAATTATCCACATTTTGTCAGTAATGCTGCATTCTTCACTTCCCCCATTGCAATCAGCTTTTCTCTTCCCATCAAGTCTTTGGAGAATACTCCTCTCATCCACTGCTCCAGAGGCACGTGTCTTCTTACTTGCCCCTTCCTTGGATGGAGCTGTTTTCATCTTTCCCCAGAAGGAAGCAGCTAGGCATTCTAAAGCTGTAGTTCCTGAATCTTGAGAAATTCACTAAAAATGTAGTACCTGAGCCTTCCTTTCAGAGGTCTTAATGTTGCAGAATCAAGGAATGGATCCAAATCCATATTTTTTAAATATCCTAAATAATTGAAGAAACCATTGCATTTACCTGTCCTTGTGCTCTCATTACCTTAAAAGGGATGCACTTGCCAGAAAATTAATCCCTATTTTTAGCTAATGTTAACATAACTTGCATGGATAGGGTTTATTGTCTCCTGGGTCCAGAACATTCCAAAGATAATTTAACAAATGGGGAACAGGGTGCATTTGCTAATGTAACTCAAGGTGAATAATTTTAAAAAAAAAGAAATTCTTTTAACATAATGTCAAGTATGCAAGCCAGGAGGAAGGCTATTATGGCAGCTGAATTGTCTAGGATTGTCATTGCTCTACCCAACCTGGTCCAAAGCAACCATCAACCTTCAACCCAGAATCACATCTCTGCACTTATTCGGTGGAACCAAATGTGACTGAGCAACTGACATCCTATTTTTAAGTACAGAATAGAAGAGGCAGGATGGTGAGGTGAGGAGAGGGAGGAGTGTAAGATCCTGAAGAAGAGAGAGCTAAAAGCGAGGAGTTAGGTTCTATAGTAACCACGAAGATAAAGCACTTGAACGCATGTGAGATTTCATCCCTGATGAGATGCTAGCGACAAACTGGGCAGAAAGGAGGATCCGCTTCCCACACACACCTGTTGTCAGTGGCCTCTGTATAGTTGGAAATAGAACCTGACCTGAAAAAGGTTTTTGTGGGTTTGGTTTGTGTATGTGTGCATGTTTTACATTCTTCTGGACTATGTATGTATAACTGGTAAATATGAAGACTATTTAATAATGCACCATCACTCCCTTCCACTCTTAAAGGCTTTGGTTATAGGGTTTTATGAACACCTTATAGTACTAAGAGGGAATCCCTGGTGACTTAGTGGTAAAGACTCCATCTGCAATGCAGGAGACATGGGTTTGATTCCTGGGTTGGGAAGATCCCCCAGAGAAGGAAATGGTTACCCACCCCAGTATTCTTGCCTGGAGAATTCCATGAACAGAGGAACCTGGCAGGTTATAGTTTGTGGGGTCACAAGAATCAGTCATGACTTAGCAACTAAATCACCACCATAGGGCAAAGAGCAATGAATTATCTATCATTATTAAAGATAAGTACCAATTTCTATAAACTCAAAAGGGAAGGAGGATTGAAGATATTCATAACTTACTATTTTCAATCTGATAACTGTCTCCAGGAGCAACAACTTGCTCTAAACTGGCCAAGAGACATGAAATCAGCTACACGTCTCAAAGATCCACCAGCCCACAAACATGTGTTCCCAACCTGCCCACGTCCAAGAAGTTGCCCCCATATAAAAGTGAATAATGCCAAGAGCACGTCCTTCTAAATTCACATTTGTCCCGGGCAAGGGAGAGAGGGGGATTGTTTTCTAGGAGAATTCAGGTTGTGTGCATCTTAGGGAGGAGACCATGATTTTCCCTTGTCATGGCTGCAGGTAGAGTGCCCTGGACAGCCTATGTGGGTGGCATCCTTTACCGACTGCTGGCAGGAAATTGACTACTCTAATGTGACTGGCACACGGACATGCAGCCTCCACTCCAGGAGGTAGATCAAGTTGACTTTTAAGAAATATGCTTGCTGTCTCTGACTGTGTTTGTTTTGCTGGCAGGCTCACAGAATGCCAAGGCTCCTGAGGAGTTGCAGTCTGGATGGCTGGCCAGCATGGTTCTGCCAGAGGCTAGTCTGGCCAAGCTAAAAGAAGCATGTTTCCTTCCACGGTGGGTTGTTCTCCTGACCTCTCACCCGCTCTGCTCTCCATCCAGAATCAACCTTGGTACTGCTTCACCCTCCTGTGGAGTTGAAGAACTGGGGAATGGGAAGAGATTTTCGTCTCCTTCAAATATCAACAGCAAAATGATCTTGGATTGGAAAAATGTGGTATAACTGACATGAAGTGTGACAACAGGTAAAAAGCTTAATATGGACTGAATATTATATCATTATTCTGTATCAGTATTAAATTTCATGATTTCAATCATTTGCTGCAGTCATGTAAGAGAATGGCCTTATCTCAAAAATATACAAGCAACTTATGCAGCTCAATTCCAGAAAAATAAATGACCCAATCAAAACATGGGCCAGAGAACTAAATAGACATTTCTCCAAAGAAGACATACAGATGGCTAACAAACACATGAAAAGATGCTCAACATCACTCATTATCAGAGAAATGCAAATCAAGACCACAATGAGATACCACTTCACACCAGTCAGAACGGCTGCGATCCAAAAGTCTGCAAGCAATAAATGCTGGAGAGGGTGTGGAGAAAAGGGAACCCTTTTACACTGTTGGTGGGAATGCAAACTAGTACAGCCACTATGGAGAACAGTGTGGAGATTCCTTAAGAAATTGGAAATAGAACTGCCTTATGACCCAGCAATCCCACTGCTGGGCATACACACTGAGAAAACCTGAATTGAAAGAGACACATATACCCCAATGTTCATCACAGCACTCTTTATAATAGCCAGGACATAGAAGCAACCTAGATGTCCATCAGCAGACGAATGGATAAGAAAGCTGTGGCACATATACACAATGGAGTATTACTCAATCATTAAAAAGAATACATTTGAATCCATTCTAATGAGGTGGATGAAACTGGAGCCGATTATACAGAGTGAAGTAAGTCAGAAAGAAAAACACCAATACAGTATACTAACACATATATATGGAACTTAGAGAGATGGTAATGATAACCCTGTGTGCGAGACAGCAAAAGAGACACAGATGTATAGATCAGACTTTTGGACATTGTGGGAGAAGGAGAGGGGGGGATGATTTGGGAGAATGACACTGAAACATGTATACTATCATGTAAGAAATGAATCTCCAGTCTAGGTTCGATACAGGACACAGGATGCTTGGGGCTGGTGCACTGGGATGATCCAGAGAGATGATATGGGGAGGGTGGTGGGAGTGGAGTTCAGGATTGGAAACTCATCTACACCCGTGGCAGATTCATGTCAATGTATGGCAAAACCAATACAGTATTGTAAAGTAAAATAAATAAATAAATAATAATAATAATAAAGAAATATACATGATATCTTAAGGGGCAGAGGGTTTTGAAGTCAGCAATTTACTTTCAAATGTTCAGCAGAATTATAATAATTCAAAGAGAGAGAGAAGAGAGAAGAATAAAGCATTGGAATACTCTTTATTAAAAAAATAAATAGTAAATATCATCATTTCCAGAAGTTTAAAAGACTTTTTATTCAGATTAGCAAGCATATGAAGGAATCATCTAAGGAAAGGAAAACATCCCCTCTCGTGATTGGGATGATGTATATATGGGTATATAGATATGTCACAATCCACTGAATGTATACTTATCACGTGTATATTTGATTGCGGGGGATGAGATGGCTGGATGGCATCACCAATACATTGGACATGAACTTGGGCAGACTTCAGGAGATGGTGAGGGACAGGGAGGCCTGGCGTGCTGCAGTCCATGGGGTCACGAAGAGTCAGACATGACTGGGCAACTGAACAACAACTTATATTGCAATAAGTGAAGTCGCTCAGTCATGTCTGACTCTGCGACCCGCTCCGTCCATGGGATTCTCCAAACAAGAATACTGGAGTGGGTTGCCATTTCCTTCTCCAGGGATCGAACCCAGGTCTCCCACATTGCAGGCAGACGCTTTACCCTCTGCACCACCAGGGAAGCCCTAAAATTGACTTTTAAAAATGCAGAACTTAAGCCTAATAAATAAAATAGGTTTTAAAAAAAAGAATCATCCAGGGACTTCCCTGGTGGTCCAATGGTTACGAATCTGCTTGCCAAACAGGGCACATGGGTTCGATCCCTGGTTCGGAAAATCTTGCACATGCCAAGGAGTAATGAAGCCACAGCTTCATCAACCACAGTTACTGAGCCCATGGGCCACAACTAGAGAGTAGTGCCCACTTGCTGCAACTAGAGAATGCCCGTGCACAGCAACAAATACTAAGCACAGCCAAAACTAAACACATAGATATTTTTTTAAATGCACCATTCACCTTCCAGTCCTGGGAAAGATGAAGAAACATAGCCCGTGCTGTCTCTTCTTTGCCAAGAAGCCCTGGGACAGCATCTGAGGACTCAGAAAAGGAAACTAGCAGGCTGACTGAAAAGAAGAAGAAGAAGAAGAGGCAGGAGAAAAAGAAAGAAAAAATAGAACTCAAAGCAAGACCAATCTAGCAGTGAATTTCTTGGATTTTTTTTTTTTTTTTTTTTTGCCACTATCTGCAGCCTGGACCCAGAGGCATGCAAAATTCGAAAAGTAGCTACTGGGCGCAGAAACTAAGAGCTTCAAGGGATTCCTCATTCTAATCTAAGAAGTCAGAAAGAGTGCACCTAGGAGGTCCCAGGAGAGAAGTAGTTTCCCATTTTCATGTTCTTTCCCTTCTAGCAGGGGCAACGGTGGAGGCGGCTGCCGCTGGACAAGTACCTAAAACTCCAATGGAGGGAAGAACATCTCCATTGCTTTCTACTATCTTTCTCTTCCACCTCCTGGTCCCAGAGTCAGACACAGTCATGGGAAGTGCATAGGAGAGAGGAAACATTTCAGATATCCAGAACAGGAAGAGGAGACAGGGGCTGGGAGTGTTAGAGAATCCACAGAGAGGAGAATCCATAAGACCGTTTCCCTCGCTTAGTCCCACAAAGCCAGGCGGGTGTTAAAAGCCTCCGTTTTGTTTCCCAAGGGCAGTGCCCTGTGATCTTCAAGTCTGTGTGCTTTTCCCCAAACCCGCAGAGTCTGACAGGCTCTCTGCTCGCTCATGCTCACTGTCTGCAAGAGTTCACGTACACTGTCCATGCACACACACAGGGATCCGACCGTGGGGAGGTGGATCAGTTTAGGGGTCCATAGATGACAGCCCTAGCAGCTCGTGGACGACCTCCCTGCTGGAGTCCAGGGAAGAACTTAACAGAATCTGCCTCCCTTTGATGCTTTCTGAGTCCTGGTTGCTAAGCTCCCTGCCTCTCTCCATCCCTCCGTCCTGCAGCTCGCCTCACTGGGGAGAGACAGAAGCCAGCCTCTTGGGCAACCAACCCACATGACTGGGGAAGCCATGCACTCATTCACACGCTCTCGCTTTTCCCCTACTGAAGGGGGTCTCTCTGGCACTGAGCTGTGTCATCAGGGAGCAGAGGATGACATGGGTAAAGTGAAGCTGTTCTTATCCCTTCAGTGTGTCTATTCTTGGGCTTTTTGCTCCAAGGATGTGCTGGACCCTTTCCACTGGACTTCCAGTTCCGTACATAGGCACGCTTGTCTGTGGGTGATTGTCAAAATCAATGTTCCATGGGAGGGGGGATGATGTGGAAAGCTCCTATCCCACCGTCTTGCAGATGTCACTTTTTTCATCATACTTTCATTTACGTTTGGGATTTTCCATATTTAAAAGCTTTTTGAAAGAAATTCAAAGGGAGCCTTCAAGTTAAGATGGAGCTAGGAGGGACTTCCCTGGTGGTCCAGGGGCTAAATCTCCTTGCTCTCAGTGCAGGGGGGCGGGGGGGGCCGGGTTCCACCCCTGGTCAGGGAACTAGATCCCACATGCCGCAACTAAATAAATAAATAAATACCTGCAAAATATTTATTTGGCATGCACAGCCAAGTAAATAAATAATTTTATTTTAAATGGAGCTAGTAGTTACCAAAAAGATCTTCACAACCTATTTTGCTTGAAACATGAAACCTTGATCCAGAAAGACTGGTCCTGTTCTGCTAACCCCCTTGGTGACAACCAATTCATATTTTTTTAAACACCCCCACGCTGAGGATTTTACACCAAGTTCTTCATGGAGAGCAAGGAGCAGTCATCAAAACACATGGCAGGTAGAGCTCATCGTCCTGTCATTTTGGGAGATGGGGGTGGTTTTCCCCTTTGTTGTGCCTGCCATGGGAGAGAGGAGGACGTGTGGCCAAGATCTTGTTCAGTTGCCCAGTTGTGTCTGACTCTTTGTGACCCCATGGACTGCAGCGCAGCAGGCACCCCTGTCCTTCACCATCTCCCCAGAAATAGCTCAAATTCATGTCCATGATCTACAGGTCAATAATTTGACTCCTCCCATGGGGTCACAGGTCAAGTGATGGCCGTGGTGAAGGGATAGGATCTACTCACAGGGAACAGAGGGTTTTGCCAGGCCAAATCAGTGGTTTGAAAAACAGTGGAACCAGTTCAGCTTAGCTATCTCCTTGGCCCTAGGAGAACCCTCTTAAGAAATGAAATCCATTTGCTACCCTGCTCCACTTCAATTAAATCCCATCGCACTAAAATATCTCAAAAGTCCACGTCAGAGGCGATCGCTGAGAATCTCTGGAGTCTGCTGATTTTCCTCGGTGCTCATTTTAAGCATCTCTTTTATTAGCATCAGGCAGAGTGTACTGTTGTGGTTGCTGACACTGACGTCCCCAGGGGGAACTGGGCATGTCTTTCCTGATACTGCCCAATAATTCTCACTCTTGCACTTACGGTAGCTTTCTTCTTCAATTAGCAATGTAAATCTGATTGCCTGGGCTTGGTAATAAACTTTTCATGGAAACATGGGCAGGCCACCATCCCCTGGGGGGCAAATCTGTCTGTCTGCTTGAGTCCAGCTGGAGGGGGAGGGCATAGATTAGAACAATGTCACAGGGTGATTGATACCAGCTTTAGAGAGGACTGTCAAGCAAGTGAAAGTGAAAGTGTTAGTCACTCAGTTGTGTCCAACTCTCTGCAACTCCATAGACTGTAGCCCACCAGGCTCCTCTGTCCTTGGAATTCTCCAGGCAAGAACACTGGAGTGGGGTGCCGTTCCATTCTCCAGGGGAGAGTCCCAACCCAGGGATCAAACCTGGGTGTCTCACATTGCAGGCAGATTCTTTACCATCTGAGCCACCAGGGAAGCCCAAGGCATCTTATTAAACAAGCAGACTACTGCACCAGTGTTCTATGTCTCAGGGTTCTGTTTAAGCACATGGAAAGTCTCAATCCAACACTGATTGGAAATTATTTTTACCTTCTCCTGTCCTCCCAACCTTCCCCCTGGAGTCAAAAAGGCAAGGAATAACTTGACTTCTCCTAAGAAAGAGCTGCTTACACATACACAAAGTCCTAAGTTGGCAATGGAAGAAACACATTTTAACACTGACAATTTGGGAAACTGTGCCTGTGGTGGGGCAGAGAGTATATAGGAAATTTCTGTACCTTCTGCTCTTTTGCTGTGAACCTAAAATTTCTCTAAACAATAAAGTCTATTAAAAGAAAAAAATTTAAAAAGCATCGTTTAGAGAAAAAGTTGCCAGTGATGCAGGGGAAGCAGAACCAGACGGCTTCTCGCTCTTGTTTTCTTTGCTTATGTGTTTTCTCCTGTTTTGGCTGTGTCATAATGGCCAGGACTGTGTTACTGCGGCAGCAGCCTCCTGTGAAAACACACCCACTGCTCTAACAAAGTGCCTTGCCTCCCTGATCTCTCCGCTCGCGACTTTACCTCTCCTTTCACTTACTTTATTCCAGCTGTAGATCTTAGCACATGCTGTTCCACCTGCCTGGAACACGATTCTCTCCTTCCATCTGGTTGATTCCCAGACATCCTTCATGTCTCTGCATAGAAACCCCATCTGCATAGAGGGCTCCCTGGCCCTTCAGTGTGGCTTGGTCTCCCTACTATATGTTCTCTTAACTCCAGACACTTTCCCTTCCTGGAGGGTGGCATGGTGATCATCACATAGTCAAGCATGTGAGTTTTTTCCAAGCTTCTCTTCCATTATTGGCTTGTGAGCTATTTAAGGGGCTTCTCTGGTGACTCAGCAGGCAAGGCAGGAGATGCAATAAAGGAAATGCAAGTTTGATCCTTGGGTTGGGAAGATGCCCTGGAGAAGGAAATGGCAACCCACTCCAGTATTCTTGCCTGAGAACTCCCATGGACAGAGGAGCGTGGCAGGCTACAGTCCATGGGATCACAAAAGAGTCAGATGTGAGTTAGCAACTAAACAACAGCAACAAAGCTACTTACGACTGGAAGCCACATCTGTCTTGTCCAGTGACTAGCACATCATGTTTATTATTATAAATTATAAATTCCTGCCGAGTGAATTTGATGGAAATAGGCAAGGAGATAAAGGCATAGAGAGACAGACATAGTAGAAAAGGCATTTCAGCACCATGATACATGATGAGAAGGGTTTCAAACAAGCAGTGAGTCTGATGGTTTAACTACAGTAAGTCCCCTACATATGAATGGGTTCCATTCTGAGCGTGGGTTTGTAAGTCCAATTTGTTCGAAAGTCCAATAAAGTTAGCCTACATATCCAACTAACACAATCCATTATATGTTAGTACTGTACTGATATGGGTTTATAATACTTTCCCCACAAATAATACATAAATAAATAAACACAAAATTAAAGAAAACATTTTTAATCTTACAGTACAGTACCGTGAAAAGTACAGTAGTACCAGCTATACCACTGCTGATTTTCCACTTGCTTCCAGACATCCTGGGCTTGAAATAAAGATACTGTACTCTGTACTCTATTCAGTACTATAAAGGACACAGAAACTCAACCACTTGTAGAGGATGCACACACATGTTAATGGACACCAGACACATGAACTAGCTTACATGATTGGACATGTGGAGGCAAGTTTGCATCTTTGAAAGTTCGCCACTTGAAGGTTCTTATGTAACTTCTTGTAATAGGATTATTACAGATTCTCCCACCTTTTGCTCCCCCTCACTGTTACTAAAAACATAAGAACTTTTTAACATTGATCTCCTTGGGTTCCTACAGTCCACTGGATCGGTTGACCAGCCATTGATCTCCCATCATCTTATTGACAAGGTGACTGAGGTTCAGCAAGTTTCCTTGATCTGCTCAAGGTCATTCAGTCCATAAAAGGCAGCACCCACATTTGAACCCAGAG
Source organism: Oreotragus oreotragus (assembly GCA_006410675.1). Classification (NCBI taxonomy): domain Eukaryota; kingdom Metazoa; phylum Chordata; class Mammalia; order Artiodactyla; family Bovidae; genus Oreotragus; species Oreotragus oreotragus. The sequence goes on from SJYX01013669.1 coordinate 305,172, forward strand.
GGTGGGAGACATCTACTGCCACAGCACAAACATCCCCTTCTCCTGGCCCAGTCTCCTCCATCCTATCCCCAGAGGAAAGATCTCAGTAACCATTCTTTATCACTTCTCCACCCGCTCCTCTGGAGGAGAGATTTTTGCCACTTGAAGAAGCTGTTAAAATTAGGAGGAACAACATGATTTGCAGGTGCTGTAAATAAAGATGAGACTGCTTTGGTCCCAAAGGCGATTTGACTTTAATTGCAGCCAGAACAGATCAGTGACTGAGAGGTGACTCAGACATGATGCTAGCGTGCGGGGAGGGAGTGATAAAGTATAATAAAGTTTCTTTTTTCTTTCTTCTCTGCAAATAATGTCATTAAAAGCTGGTTTGCACCACTGACCTAAAATGATAGTACTTTGAAGTACAAAGGGGCTTTCACACCATGGCACTCAAACTGGCCATCAAAAAAAAAAAAAAAAATGCAGACATTTACAAGATCAGCCACAACACTTGAGTCACCTGCACCTGCGATCTCTCCAAGAACACAAGAGACAGAAGCCAACATATCATTCAAGTGAAACACTTTTAACAACCTTCTCTGTGCCAGGAGGCTTCCCAGGTGGCTCAGTGGTAAAGAATCCACCTGCAAAGCAGAAGATATGACTTCGACCCCTGGTCCAGGAAGATGTCCTGGAGAAGAGAATGGCAACACTTTCCCTTCTGGTATTCTTCCCTGGGAAATCCCATGGACAAAGGAGCCTGGAGGGCTATAGTCCATGAGGTCGCAAAAGGGTTGGACATGTTTAGTTACTGAACAGCAACATGTATATACATGTATGTATATGTGGATATACACACAGAATAGAGGCAGGTCCAAAGAAGCCCAACATCAAGGACTTCTGTCCTCAGAATCCATGGCTTGTCTTGTATTCTCTTCAGTTCCCAGCAGACCTGGTCAAAGTCTCCACTTCCACCTTAGAAGCCCTCATCCTCTGCAGCACTTACTACACTTTTCTCCTAAACTAATGGGCCTGCAGGGTTTGCCGACCCTCTATCTGACCCTCCCAGTGGGCTCCTTATGAGGCTTCAGGGTTCAAGGTAATGGAGAAGCACAGTCAACACTAGAAGCTACACCCACTGTCAACAGCCTCCAGGAGCTCCTCACATCAGACCAGCAAAATCATCTCTACTGAGCAGTTACTCTCTGCCTGATACTCTGCTAGAAAGTTATCTGTTTTATAGATGAATGAATTGAGGCCTAGCAAGGTTTAGTCCTTGCCCCAGGTAAGACAGCAATTTAGGGTCAGAGTTGAGACTCAGCTGCTGCTGCTGCTAAGTCGCTTCAGTCGTGTCCGACTCTGTGTGACCCCATAGACGGCAGCCTTCCAGGCTCCCCCGTCCCTGGGATTCTCCAGGCAAGAACACTGGAGTGGGTTACCATTTCCTCCTCCAATGCGTGAAAGTGAAAAGTGAAAGTGAAGTCGTTCAGTCGTGTCCAATCCTCAGCGACCCCATAGACTGTAGCCTCCCAGGCTCCTCCATCCATGCAATTTTCCAGGCAAGAGTACTGGAGTGGGGTGCCATTGCTGAGACTCAGAGTCATGTCTGATTCCAAAGACTCGAAACCTTTGCTAATCCAAGTGTGGTCCATGTGTCAGCAGCATCCTCATTACCAGGGAAGGTATAAGAAATGCAGAATCTCAGGTCCATTCAGACCCATTGAATCAGAATCTGAATTTTCATAGGATCCTCAGGTAACCAACCAGAAACCCAGTTTACAGTTTAAGAAACACTAGTCTCAACTGAGGAGAAGGCAATGGCACACCACTCCAGTACTCTTGCCTGGAAAATCCTATGGATGGAGGAGCCTGGTGGGCTGCAGTCCATGGGGTCACAAAGAGTCGGACATGACTGAACGACTTCACTTTCACTTTTCACTTTCATGCATTGGAGAAGGAAATGGCAACCCACTCCAGCGTTCTTGCCTAGAGAATCCCATGGATGGAGGAGCCTGGAAGGCTGCAGTCCATGGGGTCGCACAGAGTCAGACATGACTGAAGCAACTTAGCAGCAGCAGCAGCAGCAGTCTCAACTGAGATGAACACTGAAATCACTTGGAGAGCTTTAAAAAAATCCGGATGTTCAAATTTCCCCCCGGACCCATCAAAACAGATGCTCTGGGGGTAGAATCCAGACAACAGTCATTTTTAAAGCACCCCAAGTGATTCTAATGCAAAAACTTTCTCTAAATTAATCTTTCAAAAATTCCTTTATAAAACAATCACATATTAGTCCCACAGCTGTGAAAATCACCAGGCACTTAGGAACCTGCACTTTAACAAAAGCCTTGGATCAATTTTAGCATCTTGCAAGTTTGAGAAGCACTGGCCTAAAGACTAGGATAAATGACAGCTCAGTATCTATAGGATGAATTTTTTTAATATATTTTATTGTAAAGGAAGGGGGTGGTAGAGGCTGAGATGGTTAGACAGCATGATCAAGTCGATGGATATGAATTTGAGCAAACACTAGGAAATACTGAGGACAGGGGAGGCTGGTGTGCTGCAGTCCATGGGGTTCCAAAGAGTTGGACATAACTTAGCAACTGAATCACAACAATAACCTGTATACCGAAAATTGTACAAAGGCACATCTTAGCAAATACTTATAAAGTGAGTATCTTTGTCACAACCGACACCAAGGTGAAGAACTAGAATAAGGATAACAACCCCAAAGCATCCCTGGGTCCCACGCCTATATTAATGCCTCTCCCTGCCCTCTATCTTAACTTTCAACACTATCTTAACTTCTATGATCATTTATTTCCTTGTCTTTATACCTTTTTTCCTTTGTATGTAGACCTAAACAATACATTCACTTTCCTCTGGGTTCGATTCTATATGAATGGGCTCATAGCATACATTCTCTCTTGTGCATTGTTTCACTATTCTTGTAAAGAATCATGTATGTCAGAGTCATTCTTTTTAATTTCTGTAGAATATCCTAATGTATAAATACATCGTTATAAAAACATACCATGATGTTGATGACTGTTTAATCTTGTTCATATCTGAGCTGTTACACACAATGCTGTTCTGAGCTTTCCTCAAGCACAAACGCAGGCAACTCTCCAGGGTAAATACTGAATACTTCACTTGCTGGGTTACTGAATCTGTGTATTACCAGTTTTGTTGGATCACGCCAAATGCTCCCACCAAAAGTGTTAAAAAGCTCCAGTGGCCCCAAATCTCTGTCCATCTGATAACACTCCCTCTTGTCCACTTCCTCACAGCAATGCTCAGATGACAAAAGAGCAATTAGGTGGCAGATTTGTCTGTCTTGACGTCAAAGACTGTTTTTTCCCCAGCCCTGCAAGGAAAAGCTGAATGCTGAGCAATGGAAATTACAGGAGTTGTTTGATGGTGAACCTGCTCCAGGTTAAGCTGGATGGCAATCATTCCCTCTAGGCTCCCACTGACGACTCTGTAAATGGAGAACATTTATCACAGGCACAGGCATGTGGAATGACAAGGCGCTTGTGCTATAATGATTTTCCTTCCTGTTTATCACAAAGATGATCAATCCAGGCAGGTGCACTGGAGGGGGGCCTCTGGCAGAGCGTTTGCCAACAGAGGGAGCAGATCAGACCAGCTGCACACACGTCTGGCCAGTGGCTGGCTCCCTCTTCATGCAGGCCTGGTTATCTGCTCACATCCTAGCCTCAAACACAGAAAAGAAAAACCAACCTCTCTTTCAGAATTTTTCAGAATTTAAAATTCTGAAAAAGATGGGAATACCAGACCACTTGACCTGCCTCTTGAAAAATCTGTATGCAGGTCAGGAAGCAGCAGTTAGAACTGGACATGGAACAACAGACTGGTTCCAAATAGGAAAAGGAGTACGTCAAAGCTGTAAATTGTCACCATGCTTATTTAACTTATATGCAGAGTACATCATGAGAAATGCTGGACTGGAAGAAATACAAGCTGGAATCAAGATTGCCGGGAGAAATATCAATCACTTCAGATATGCAGATGACA
>SJYX01013669.1:309292-331926 GCA_006410675.1 Oreotragus oreotragus
GGGAGAAATATTAATAACCTCAGATATGCAGATGACACCACCCTTATGGCAGAAAGTGAAGAGGAGCTAAAAAGCCTCTTGAGGAAAGTGAAGGAGGAGAGTGAAAAACTTGGCTTCAAGCTCAACATTCAGAAAACGAAGATCATGGCATCCGGTCCCATCACTTCATGGGAAATAGATGGGGAAACAGTGGAAACAGTGTCAGACTTTATTTTTTTGGGCTCCAAAATCACTGCAGATGGTGATTGCAGCCATGAAATTAAAAGACGCTTACTCCTTGGAAGAAAAGTTATGACCAACCTAGATAGCATATTCAAAAGCAGAGACATTACTTTGCCGACTAAGGTCCGTCTAGTCAAGGCTATGGTTTTTCCTGTGGTCATGTATGGATGTGAGAGTTGGACTGTGAAGAAGGCTGAGCGCTGAAGATTTGATGCTTTTGAACTGTGGTGTTGGAGAAGACTCTTGAGAGTCCCTTGGACTGCAAGGAGATCCAACCAGTCCATTCTGAAGAAAATCAACCCTGGGGTTTCTTTGGAAGGAATGATGCTAAAGCTGAAACTCCAGTACTCTGGCCACCTCATGAGAAGAGTTGACTCACTGGAGAAGACTCTGATGCTGGGAGGGATTGGGGGCAGAAGGAGAAGGGGACGAGACTCCTAAAGATGGCTGGCTTCACCTCTAACAGGAACAGCTGCCAAGGAACCGCCCTAGGCTTATTAGGGGAGAGGAAGAGGAGGTATGCTGGAAGCACCATTGGAAGCCCTTGCGGAGGCGCCATCCTATAGCAGCAGGTAACTGCAGTGCTTCTCAAGGCCAGACCCCAGTATCACGTGCATCCAGAATCACCTAGAGAATTTATTAAAATGCAAGTCCTTCGGTCCTACTCCATACCTACTGAATCAGGATCTGCAATTTAAACAAGCTTCATAGATTTGTCTGAGACATGTTATTCAGTCACTCAATCATGTCCAACCCATTGAGACCCCACGGACTGCAGCACGCCAGGTTTCCCTGTCCTTTCCTAACTCCCGGAGCTTGCTCGAACTCATGTCCATTGAGTCAGTGAGGCCCTCCAACCATCGCATCCTCTGTCGTCGCCTTCTCCGCCTGCCTTCAGTCTTTCCCAGCATCAGGGTCTTGTTGAATGAGTTGGCTCTTTGCATCAGGTGGCCCAAGTAGAGTCAGAGAACTTGAGTTGATCCAGTGCGTCCCAGCCTCTGCCATCTGAAATGGAGAGGTGTTTTTGTTTTGTTGCGTCACACTGTCCTTCCCAGCAGACTGCACAGAACCTAAACTGGCTTCTCGGATTGCATTCTAAAATTTTATTTACTTATTTATTTTTCGGCTGTGCTGAGTCTTCACTGCTGTGCGAGGGCTTTCTCTAGTTGCAACGAGCGAGGGCTACCCTTTGTCATGGAGCACAGGCTTCTCATTGCAGAGGCTTCTCTTGTGGCGGAGCAGCGCTCTAAGGCCAGGCTTCAGTAGTTGCAACACATGGCCTTCAGCAGTTGCAACATGTAGGCTCAGAAGCTGTGGCACATGGGCTTAGTTTCTCTGTAGCATGTGGGATCTTCTTGGATCAGGGATCAAACTTGTGTCCCCCACACTAAGGCAGATTCTTATCCACTCTGCCACCAGGGAAGCCCCAGACTTCTCAGATCTTACATGATCACCAGCCCTCAAAGACCAGGTGGAAGGTGTAACCTCAAAAAGACTTTGGTAAATCAAAGCATAATTTTCTTTGAATTTTTAGATGTTATGCCCTTTTCTGAGGGCAACTCAAGTGGGCATTTGGTTTTCAGGGAGCGTCCGGTTAAAAGGATTTTCTGTAGAGAAATCTCAATTGTGGGCCGTGTCTGGATTCCTCCTGTGGGTCCTGCGAGGGCGGCAGGGCCATCCTGGTGCACTTGGCTCCGCTGAGTGAAGCGTTTTGTAGGTGACATCTATTCTCCTTATCTGTCAAAGAGAGATGAGCTGGGCCTGGGCTGCCGCGGGGGATGTTACCGCCTTGGTTTTCCCATCAAACTCTGTCAGGCTTTGTAACTTGAAGGAATGAAAGGGGGGAGTGGGAGAGGGACAGTTTCTAACAAGCTGTCAGCAGGGCCCCACCAGCTTGCCTCTGCCCTGACTTTGTTCCAATGCTATTAGGGTAAAAATCTTTGAGTTTCTCTCAGAGAAAGAGAAATGGCCTGGGGCTGAGAGGCACAGATTCATAAGTAATTTCCCTCCTTATACACTTCCAGCGCTTAATCACCATTTCAAAGAGGAAGAGCCGTCACAGCAGACTTTGAAATCTTTGCCCGAGACAGGATGCACTGCCCTCGCACTGTAGCTTCATCAGTGTGCCCTTCTCAGCTGCCTAAACTGGGGGAGACCTGGCTCTCAGCAAGGCTGAGATGTAGGAAGCCTTCTCTCCCTAGTGGTTTTTAGGGCTGGGACAAGGCCTAAAACATGCTTGTCCCACTTTTACACAGTGCTCGTGCAGAGATCGTTCCAGAAGTGGGATCTGCTTGCACGGGTGAGTTTTCCAAGGAACAAGAGAGGTGGTCTGAGTCAATGCCAAGTGTAACATTGGACAGGAAGGTATCTGGAAAAGTCAGAGCAATCTAATTTCCGTAATCCCAGAGCTGAAAAGCAACAGGCTTAATAGCAAAAACCTCAGTACACTAGCCGGTTTTGTTTGGTGTAGGAATTATAGATTTATTTTTGTCAGTCACTCTACTATTTATTATAAAATTACACACTCAAGATTATAATGTTAAAAAATCATAATTATCTTAAGTAATCTGTAATCCAGGATTACAGATGGTATGACAACCAATAGCCCTGGAATGCACTTGGAATATTTACACAAGTAGTGCATGGATACATTCTTGTAAAATATTTAGAAGTTTACACAGCAAAAAGTCCCTTTCCCTCCCATTCCTCTTCCCAGAGGTAACCGCTGTCAACAGTTTGGTAAGTATCCTTCAGTCATCTTTCTAAACATTTATATACACATGTATGTATATATGCACACTCATCTTTTCACATAAATGAGATCATATATCACATATTGTTATGTAACTTGAAAAACCCAAATAGTGTGTATATCTTGGGGATATTTTCATGGCAGTACATATGAATCTTCCTCATTCATTTTCATATCAGCACAGTACTGTATTATAGGGATGAACCCTTCTTAGGGAATCACTCACTAACTGGTGGACATCAACATTTTTTCCAATGTGTTTGCTATTTTAAACTTTTAAAAACAACGTATGCCCAAGCTGCACCCAGACGCACTGATTCAGAATCTTTGAGAGTACGGTGTACATTTTGGATTTTTTTTGGAAAAACAAAAACAAAAACAAAAAAACCCAAAACCTGGAAAATTCTAATGTGAAGCAAGGATTGAGAATCATGATCTATACATCAAACAAAATAGAACGCTAGAGCATTTTAAGGTAGTACAGTTACTATGGAAGCAGAGACTATCAAATAGTCACTGATTAAATTTGAATCATTTACTTTGAAAACAGCTTGAGTGAATCAAGTTATCCAGGTGAAAATAAATTTGATGTTTAAGAGCTACATAACATTTTTAATCTTTGGAAATGCTTTCCTTTTTTTATCTCAGCATCTTGGATTTGAAGCTGTGAGCAAGGTAGGCCAAGAATGAAACACTCTAGGAAGCTGATGGGGGTAAAAATGATGTTTCTCAATTTTAATGTGCTAAGTAAACGTCTGGGAATCTTCTAAAAATTCATATTCTGACTTAGCTGGTCAGGGGTGGAGCCTGAGATTTTGTGTTTCCAACAGGCACTTGGGTGACACTGATGCTGCTGACCTGAGGACTAGACTCATTATAAGTAAGCACCTGGGGGGTAGTAAGCTATATACAATGGAGAACCCAATTTAACAGAAGAAACTGAGTGTCAGTCACCAAAATGATGGACACTTGGCATGACAAAGAAAGGGATGAAAGGAGAAGGGCAAAGAAGCTCTTCCTCTACATTAGCTAAACAAGGACACCTTCCATCTTGGAATCCCATGCCCTAGACAGGGGCACATCCTGAATATGGTACTAAAAGCATTCCAAGACTATTGGCTGTCATACCAGCTGTAATCCTGGAGCTTGCCCAGTACTATTTCTTGTCTCTGTATCTTTCCCTTCTGGGGAATCCTGATGGTAGCCCATGGGTCCTGAAGTGCTCATGCCACAGCCTTTCACCTCATTTGCAGTCCACTCCTTCTCCTGGGAACCAGAGGCCCTGACTCTGAACTTGACTTGCCTCTAACCATCATTTACTCTCTTGGTCAGTGGTCTTCCAGAGGAGACTTTGCGGCCCAGCACTGGCTGTTATACCCATCAGACATGAAGTAGACACCATAAGTCTCTTGGCAATATCCACTCACTATCTAGGATAGTTCTGTCCTCTTTGGGCAGTGCCTGTCATCAGTTTTCCTCTCACCCTTTAGAGATTCTTGTTCTGTGTAGAATAAAAATAATCAGCATGTAAGTACCTGTTTCTGATCCTTCCTTTTTCTTAATGTTTGTTTTTTTCTTTAAATTAATAAAGATCTATGTGATTCACAATACACTTTTTTACTTGCTTCACACTTCTTAACTGAGTGACAAAGATAATATACTTGTATCTTACTAATAGAAATTAGATTTTTAAAATACTGTATTTGTGTTTTTATCATTGGAAGCTAGGAGAACTAATACAATGATAAAGGTATTATTTTAATGGGCCACTTTCTCTTGAAAATATGGGCTGCCAAAACAGATTCCAGAAATTCAAGATTAATGTGTACAAGCTGTAGGGTCTGAGAGGTGCTACTGGGGTGGGAATTAGAAGGGGAATGCCATCCATACTGGAGGGAACATTCTGAGGGGGAAAGAACTGGCCTCAACTAGATGAATTCCTTATTATATGCTTTCAGTTCCTTTCCTATGAAAAGAGAAACAGCACTCACTATGGCTGTAATTTTAGTAATTGTATTTGTACATTGCTTTTATTGTCTGTCTTCTCCATTAGATTAGTGAATTCGTGAGGACCGGGACTTTGTCTTTTTTTTCACCACGTAATCTCTTTTTGGCCCCACTAAATGGCTTGTGGGATCTTATTGTTTCCCGACCAGGATTGAACCCAGGCCATGGCAGTGAAAGCACCAGGTCCTAATTGCTGGGCTGCCAGGGAATTCCCTCACCATGTTGTTTTTAGAACTTAGTGAAATGCCTGGCACATAGTATTAACAGAAGGTCAATAAGTATTGATACAATGAATAAGTGAATGGAAAAAATAATGAAGAAAAGAAACAGTGGTACTATGAGATGAAGTTAAACTGGGTTAAAACTAAAATTAAAACTAAAAATAGGCTCTCAAGTCTACAAAGCTGCTATCATTGCCTGCCATATTAATAAGCAAAGGACTACACTGTCATCAGTGGCTGGGGCCACAGCCTAGGGTGAACTGGTGAACTCTGAGGAAACTCGGGAAGGAAAAGAATACCAGCCATCTACCTGCCATTAGACTGCAGCTACTCTCTATGGTGAGCTCTGAGAAAACTCAGGATGTGAAAACACAGTATTTTGGCCCCAGATAGCTGAGTACATATCAAAGGAATGATTTCAATGAGCCCAGACTCTTGCATCTTCCTATATAGAAAAGCACTAGATTCCTTAACTTGCAATTTCTATTAGTAATTTTCTTTAATTAACAGTAATCTTTTGTCCCTACTACCTGCCCTTTGTTGTGAAACTCCTATCTATCCTAGCTCCCTGCTTACCTTCTTGGAGCAGTTCTCTCAGGGTTACTAGAGATGCTGCCTCCCTGGCTTGAAGTCCTAAACATTCCCACCGAATGAAACGTAACACTTGACTTTTAGTTTGTGAATGTTTTTTTAGCTGACAAAGCTTAGCTTCGGAAGAAAGATTCCTGATTGGAAAAGTTGGAGACCCATTCCTTCAGTCATGTGGAAGATTGAAACACAGCATACCCCTTTCAAATAAATTTGACATTGTTATGCCATTCTTTGTAAGTCCTATGTCTCTTCCATTTCTAGAGCACAATATTTCTCTGTTCAGAACTTGGAACTCTTGTATGGAAATTAATATGATGTCAGAAAGCAAATACAGGGATTTCATTACAGAATAAGGACTTCCTTTGGAGAAGGCAATGGCACCCCACTCCAGTACTCTTGCCTGGAAAATCCCATGGATGGAGGAGCCTGGCGTGCTGCAGTCCCTGGGGTCGTGAAGAGTTGGGCACGACTGGGCGACTTCACTTTCACTTTTCATTTTCGTGCATTGGAGAAGGAAATGGCAACTCACTCCAGTGTTCTTACCTGGAGAATCCCAGGGGCAGTGGAGCCTGGTGGGCTGCCGAGCCTGGTGGGCTGCCGTCTATGCGGTTGTACAGAGTTGGCCATGACTGAAGCAACTTAGCAGCAGCGGTGGTCTTTTTAAACACAATTAATGAACCAGTAATACATTTAAAATGTTTTTTTTTAAATACAATTTAACTTAAGGGAAATTATCAGATTAATATTTGGTATGCATTAACATAAAATATTCTTTGCTCCCTGGAATAAAAGCACAGTATGATATCTAAAATCAGAGCATCTTATTCACCCTTTCATTCAAGAAAATTTTTTGACACCAGAGGTCACACAGCAGAGTGGAGCAGGGACCCTGAAGATAGACTACCTACATTCCTATGCCCACCATTGTATCAGTTAAGTTCAGTTCAGTCACTCAGTCGTGTCTGACTCTCTGCAACCCCATGGACTGCAGCACACCAGGCCTCCCTGTCCATCACCAACTCTCGGAGTTTACTTAAACTCATGTCCATTGAGTCAGTGATGCCATCCAACCATCTCATCCTCTGTTGGCCCCTTCTCCTCCTGCCTTCAATCTTTCCCAGGGTGTTTTCCAGTGAGTCAGTTCTTTGCATCAGGTGGCCAAAGTACTGGAGTTTCATCTTCAGAATCAGTCCTTCCAATGAATACTCAGGATTGATTTCCTTTAGGATGGGCTGGTTGGATCTCTTTACAATCCCACGGACTCTCAAGAGTCTTCTCCAAAACCACATTTCAAAGGCATCAGTTCTTTGGTGCTCAGCTTTCTTTATAGTCCAACTCTCACATCCCTACATGACTACTGGAAAAACCATAGCTTTGACTAGATGGACCTTTGTTGGCAAAGTAATGTCTCTGCTTTTTATTTTTTTACCCACTCCAGTGTTCTTGCCTGGAGAATCCCAGGGACGGGGAAGCCTGGTGGGCTGCTGTCTATGGGGCTGCACAGAGTCGGACACAACTGAAGTGACTTAGCAGCATATAAAAAACAGGATAAAGGATTTTACAAACCCAAATAAAGAAATTTAGAAATAGATTAAAGAAATAGAATTAACTAAAGAAACAGATTAAATAAATAGATTTAATTCAAATATGTTGAATTAATAAATTAGACTTAAAAATAGGAAAAGTTCAGAGAATGGCCAAATCATATAATTTCTTAATAAAGGTAAGTCAAACCAATATAAAAAATAATAAAAAGGCTGATAAAATAATTAGGTGTAAGACTGTGTCATTTAAAAGATAAAGGTGAAAAGAAGAAGGAAGATGAGAAAGATGGGTGGTAGACATACAAACAGAGGTTTAAGCAGTGTCACTGAGGAGCAAACGAAAACAATGCTGAAGCACGTTACATGTTAAACAGTGCTAAACATGCTATAGTGTGTTTTTTTAAAAGATAAACTTTAACCTGAATAAAGTAAGAAATCAACTGACCAACCAGCTGGAGACCAGCAAGTGGCAGGCAGGACTCCTTAGAAGAATTCTGTTCAGTTCTGTCGCTCAGTCGTGTCCGACTCTTTGCGACCCCATGAATCACAGCACACCAGGCCTCCCTGTCCATCACCAACTCCTGGAGTTCACTCAGACTCACGTCCATTGAGTCAGAGATGCCATCCAGCCATCTCATCCTCTGTCGTCCCCTTCTCCTCCTGCCCCCAATCCCTCCCAGCATCAGAGTCTTTTCCAAAGAGTCAGCTCTTCACATGAGGTGGCCAAAGTATTGGAGTTTCAGTCTCAGCATCAGTCCTTCCAATGAACACTCAGGACTGGTCTCCTTTACGATGGACTGTTTGGATCCCCTTGCAGTCCAAGGGACTTTCAAGAGTCTTCTCCAACACCACAGTTCAAAAGCATCAATTCTTTGGTACTCAGCTTTCTTCACAGTCCAACTCTCACATCTATACATGACCAATGGAAAAACCATAGCCTTGACTAGATGGACCTTTGATAGCAAAGTAATGTTTCTGCTTTTGAATATGCTATTTAGGTTGGTCATAACTTTCCTTCCAAGGAGTAGGCACCTTTAAATTTCCTGGCTGCAATCACCATCTGTAGTGATTTTGGACACCCCCCTCCCAAATAATGTCTGTCCCTGTTTCCATTGTTTCCCCATCTATTTTCCATGAAGCGATGGGACCAGATGCCATGATCTTAGTTTTCTGAATGTTGAGCTTTAAGCCAACCTTTTCACTCTCCTCTTTCACTTTCACAAAGAGGCTTTTGAGTTCCTCTTCACTTTCTGCCATAAGGGTGGTGTCATCTGCATATCTGAGGTTATTGATATTTCTCCCGACAATCTTGATTTCAGCTTGTTCTTCTTCCAGCCCAGTGTTTCTCATGATGTACTCTGCATAGAAGTTAAATAAGCAGAGTGACAATATACAGCCTTGACGTATTCCTTTTCCTGCTTCGAACCAGTCTGTTGTTCCAAGTCCAGTTCTAACTGTTGCTTCCTGACCTGCATACAGGTTTCTCAAGAGGCAGATCAGGTCGTCTGGTATTCCCATCTCTTTCAGAATTTTCCACAGTTTCTTGTGATCCCCACAGTCAAAGGCTTTGGCATAGTCAATAAAGAAGTAGATGTGTTTCTGGAACTCTCTTGCTTTTTTGATGATCCAGCAGATGTTGGCAATTTAATCTCTGGTTCCTCTGCCGTTTCTAAAACCAGCTTGAACATCTGGAATTTCATGGTTCATGTATTGCTGAAGCCTGGCTTGGAGAATTTTGAGCATTACTTTGCTAGTGTGTGAGATGAGTGCAATTGTACAATAGTTTGTGCATTCTTTGGCATTGCATTTCTTTGGGGTTGGAATGAAAACTCACCTTTTCCAGTCCTGTGGCCACTGCTGAGTTTTCCAAATTTGTTGGCATATTAAGTGCAGCACTTTCACAGCATCATCTTTTAGGATTTGAAGTAGCTCAACTGGAATTCCATCACCTCCACTAGCTTTGTTTGTAGTGATGCTTTCTAAGGCCCACTGACTTTGCATTCCCAAATGTCTGGCTCTAGGTGAGTGATCACCCCATCGTGATNCAGGATTTGAAACAGCTCAACTGGAATTCCATCACCTCCACTAGCTTTGTTTGTAGTGATGCTTTCTAAGGCCCACTGACTTTGCATTCCCAAATGTCTGGCTCTAGGTGAGTGATCACCCCATCGTGATTATCTGGGTCATGAAGATCTTTTTTGTACAGTTCTTCTGTGGATTCTTGCCACCTCTTCTTAACATCTTCTGCTTCTGTTAGGTCCATACCATTTATCTCCTTTATCGAGTCCATCTTTGCATGAAATGTTCCATTGGTATCTCTTGAAGAGATCTCTAGTCTTCTCTATTCTGTTGTTTTCCTCTACTTCTTTGCATTGATCGCTGAGGAAGGCTTTCTTATCTCTCCTTGCTATTCTTTGGAACTCCGCATTCAGATGCTTATATCTTTCCTTTTCTCCTTTGCTTTTTGCTTCTCTTTTTTTCACAGCTATTTGTAAGGCCTCCTTAGACAGCCATTTTGCTTTTTTGCATTTCTTTTCCATGGGGATGGTCTTGATCCCTGTCTCCTGTACAGTGTCATGAACCTCCGTCCATAGTTCACCAGGTACTCTATCAGATCTAGTCCCTTAAATCTATTTCTCACTTTCACTGTATAATCATAAAGGATTTGAATTCTGTAGTTGGAAACAATTTTCTATAGTAACGAGAGAGAGAGAGAAACCTGTTCATTTGGGCTCCTGCCCTTCAGTGCGTTTTGGGCACCAGAGCCTGGTCAGCACTTCTCAGCAATCAGGAGGTTGGGGCAGGGCCCCAGGGGGCTCAGCCTTGTGTGTCTCCTGGGGCTCTGCAAGTTCAGTTCAGTTCAGTCCAGTCGCTCAGTCGTGTCCAACTCTTTGTGACCCCATGAATCGCAGCACGCCAGGCCTCCCTGTTCGTCACCATCTCCCGGAGTTCACTCAGACTCAAGTCCATCAAGTCCGTGATGCCATCCAGCCATCTCATCCTCGGTCGTCCCCTTCTCCTCCTGCCCCCAGTCCCTCCCAGCATCAGAGTCTTTTCCAATGAGTCAACTCTTCGCAGGAGGTGGCCAAAGTACTGGAGTTCCAGCTTTAGCATCATTCCTTCCAAAGAAATCCCAGGGTTGATCTCCTTCAGAATGGACTGGTTGGATCTCCTTGCAGTCCAAGGGACTCTCAAGAGTCTTCTCCAACACCACAGTTCAAAAGCATCGATTCTTCGGTGCTCAGCTTTCTTCACAGTCCAACTTTCACATCCATACATGACCACAGGAAAAACCATAGCCTTGACTAGGCGGACCTTAGTCGGCAAAGTAATGTCTCTGCTTTTGAATATACTATCCAGGTTGGTCATAACTTTTCTTCCAAGGAGTAAGCATCTTCTAATTTCATGGCTGCAATCACCATCTGCAGTGATTTTGGAGCCGCAAAAAATAAAGTCTGACACTGTTTCCACTGTTTCCCCATCTACCACTGCAAATTCAGGTGAAGCAGATGTTGCTAATAGTTATGGAGAAGGGGCTTCCCTGTGGGTCCAGTGGTGAAGACTCCAAATTCTTTGTTCGATCCCTGCTCAGAGAACTAGATCCTACATGCTGCAACTAAAGATCCAACATGGCTGGAAAAAGATAAAGGTCCTGTGTGCTTCAGCTAAGAAGCTTGAGAAGCCAAAAAAAAAAAAAAAAGAGTTGTAGAAGAAAGCATTTGTTTATAGTTTATATTTGGCCCTTGGATGTGTGGGTTTTTTAGCTAAAAAGAACTCATCTTACATCCCCCTTTTTGTGCCTTCCTAGAGGTCTCTCCTGTTAACACTCTCTTATGTCTTATTTGACCCTTTTCTATGGTTTAAAACTCATATAAATGGAAATATATAGGATTTTATACATAAATAACACATCATGGCCAGCATATATGAAATGTTTACAATACGCTCACTACTAGAGATGGATTATACAGTGACAGGGCACCCCCTGGGCTGATCTATTCATTGTTCCTTGAGGATGTCTTACTGTCTATGATTCCAGTTTCTTTGGGAAAACAAAAATGAGCTTATGAGTGTACTAAAGGCTGTAATATAGCTCTATTATAAGTGCAGAGCAAGACACACGGTGTGTGCTAAGTCACTTCAGTTGTGTCTGACTCTCTGTGACCCCAGAGGCTGTAGCCCACCAGGCTCCTCTGTCCATGGCTTTCTCCAGGGAAGAATACTGGAGTGGGTTGCCATGCTCTCCTCCAGGGGAATCTTCCCAACCCAGGGAATGAACCTGTGATGCTTATATCTACCTTTATTGGCACTTTACTGCCAGCACCAAAAGCACATAGTAGCCATATAATATTTGCTTAATTGCCTTGAGCAAACCCCTTTAAATACTACTTTGTGCAGACTTGCAGTATCCCTATTGAGTCACTTACAAAGCTTCCTGTAAGTTTTGTTGAAAATGGGGAAGTATTAGGCTTCTTAATTTTTTCTTCTGTGGGATTGTGTTTGTTTCTAGCAAATTCGTATTTCTTCCCCATTCAGTAGCAGGAAGAGTGATTTCTCTCCTCCCTCAGTTCTTTGTGGTCTCTCCATGTCTCTAAAATATGCATTCTAACTTAATTTTCCAGTGTGGTGAAACAGACAAGTGTGTCTAACATGTAGTGAACAGGAATACAATGTTTTTTGTGTATAGAGAATGTAAATGCTGTCCAAAGTCAGGAGAGCAGTTAAATAAAAAAAATCAATCTGTGTAAACATAAAGAAATGAGCCAGTGAGGGAAATTGGGCCAATTTAGAATTTGGTAAAATCTCCTTCTTTTCACTGTGTCTCTAAACTGAAGAGAAAACACTTTTGGTTGAATGTTTGCATAAAAGGGATATCCCCTGGAAAATATTGTCATTATTCCCAAAGTAACTATTTATTTTGGGGTTTAGAATTTACATGGGCTTTCTTGGGGGCTCAGATGATAAAGAATCTGCCTGTAATGTGGAAGACCTGAGTTTGATCCCTGGGTTGGGAAGATCCCCCTGGAGAAGGGAATGGCTACCCACTCCAGTATTCTGGCCTGGAGAACCCCATGGACAGAGAAACCTGGCAGGTAAAGAGTTGAAGACGACTGAGTGACTAAAAATTTTATTTTTATTTTTAAAGAATTTACACAAGATCATACCTTATGCTCTGGGAATAATATATACAGACTGGAACCCTAGAAGGGCAACTACTTTTTCTGCATCTATACCCAATGTGGATAATCTCTTAGATTATCATGGTATTTTACTTTTCAGATCAGCATGGAAAGATTTATTAATTAAATTTTTTTTTTTAGAGCTTCCATTTTACTTTATTTTACTTTACAGTACTCTTGGTTTTGGCATACACTGACATGAATCTGCCACGGGTGTACACGAACTCCCAAACATGAACCCCCCCCACCACCTCCCAACCCACATCATCCCTCCGGATCATCCCCATACAGCAGCCCCAAGCATCCTGCATCCTGCATTGAACATAGACTGGCGATTCATTTCTTACATGATAGTATACATATTTCAATGCTATTCTCCCAAACCATCCCACTCTCTCCCTCTCCCTCTCCCTCTCTCTCTTCCTCTCCCTCTCCCTCAGAGGCCAAAAGTCTGCTCTGCACACCTGTGTCTCTTTTGCTGTCTTGCATACAGAGTCCTCATTACCATCTTTCTAAATTCCATATATATGTGTTAGTATACTGTATTGGTGTTTTTCTTTCTGGCTTACTTCACTCTGTATAATCGGTTCCAGTTTCATCCATCTTATTAGAACTGATTCTAATGTATTCTTTTCAATGGCTGAGTAATACTCCATTGCGTATATGTACCACAGCTTTCTTATCCATTCATCTGCTGAGGGACATCTAGGTTGTTTCCATGTCCTGGCTATTATAAACAGTGCTGTGATGAACATTGGGGTACACGTGTCTCCTTCAATTCTGGTTTCCTCGGTGTGTATGCCCAGCAGTGGGATTGCTGGGTCATAAGGCAGTTCTATTTGCAATTTCTTAAGGAATCTCCACACTGTTCTCCATAGTGGCTGTACTAGTTTGCATTCCCACCAACAGTGTAAGAGGGTTCCCTTTTCTCCACACCCTCTCCAGCATTTATTGCTTGCAGACTTTTGGATCGCAGCCATTCTGACTGGTGTGAAGTGGTATCTCATTGTGGTCTTGATTTGCATTTCTCTGATAATGAGTGACNAAATACAATTTAACTTAAGGGAAATTATCAGATTAATATTTGGTATGCATTAACATAAAATATTCTTTGCTCCCTGGAATAAAAGCACAGTATGATATCTAAAATCAGAGCATCTTATTCACCCTTTCATTCAAGAAAATTTTTTGACACCAGAGGTCACACAGCAGAGTGGAGCAGGGACCCTGAAGATAGACTACCTACATTCCTATGCCCACCATTGTATCAGTTAAGTTCAGTTCAGTCACTCAGTCGTGTCTGACTCTCTGCAACCCCATGGACTGCAGCACACCAGGCCTCCCTGTCCATCACCAACTCTCGGAGTTTACTTAAACTCATGTCCATTGAGTCAGTGATGCCATCCAACCATCTCATCCTCTGTTGGCCCCTTCTCCTCCTGCCTTCAATCTTTCCCAGGGTGTTTTCCAGTGAGTCAGTTCTTTGCATCAGGTGGCCAAAGTACTGGAGTTTCATCTTCAGAATCAGTCCTTCCAATGAATACTCAGGATTGATTTCCTTTAGGATGGGCTG
Source organism: Oreotragus oreotragus (assembly GCA_006410675.1). Classification (NCBI taxonomy): domain Eukaryota; kingdom Metazoa; phylum Chordata; class Mammalia; order Artiodactyla; family Bovidae; genus Oreotragus; species Oreotragus oreotragus. The sequence goes on from SJYX01013669.1 coordinate 323,383, forward strand.
GTTGGATCTCTTTACAATCCCACGGACTCTCAAGAGTCTTCTCCAAAACCACATTTCAAAGGCATCAGTTCTTTGGTGCTCAGCTTTCTTTATAGTCCAACTCTCACATCCCTACATGACTACTGGAAAAACCATAGCTTTGACTAGATGGACCTTTGTTGGCAAAGTAATGTCTCTGCTTTTTATTTTTTATTTTTTTTTTATTTTTTTTAATTTTTTTTGTATTTATTTATTTTTTTACACGAAGGTCATTACTTTTCTTCCAAGGAGAAAGCGTCTTTTAATTTCATGGCTGCAGTCACCATCTGCAGTGATTTTGGAGCCCAGAAAAATAAAGTCTATCACTGATTTCACTGTTTGCCCATCTATTTCCCATGAAGTGATGGGGTCAGATGCCATGATCTTAGTTTTCTGAATGTTGAGTTTTAAGTCAACTTTTTCACCCTGCTCTTTCCCTTTCATCAAGAGGCTGTTTAGCTCTTCTTCATTTTCTGCCATAAGGGTGGTGTCACCTGCACATCTGAGGTTATTGATATTTCTCCTTGCAATCTTGATTCCAGCTTGTGCTTCTTCCAGCCCAGCGTTTCTCATGATGTACTCTGCATATAAGTTAAATAAGCAAGGTGACAATATACAGCCTTGACATACTCCTTTCCCAATTTGAAATCAGTCCATTGTTCCATGTCCAGTTCTAACTGTTGCTGCTTCACTTGCATACAGATTTCTCAAGAGGCAGGTCAGGTGGTCTGGTATTCCCATCTCTTTCAGAATTTTCCAGTTGGTTGCGATCTACACAGTCAAAGGCTTTGGCATAGTCAATAAAGAAGTAGATGTTTTTCTGGAACTCTCTTGCTTTTTCTGTGATCCAACAGATGTTGGCAATTTGATCTCTGGTTCTTCTGCCTTTTCTAAATCCAGCTTGAACATCTGGAAGTTCATGGTTCACATACTGTTGAAGCCTGGCTTGGAGAATTTTGAGCATTACTTTACTAGCATGTGAGTTGAATGCAATTGTGCGGTAGTTTGAGCATTCTTTGGCATTGCCTTACGGAGAAGGCAATGGCACCCCACTCCAGTACTCTTGCCTGGAAAATCCATGGATGGAGGTAGCCTGGTAGGCTGCAGTCCATCGGGTCGTTAAGAGTCAGACAAGACTGAGCGACTTCACTTTCACTTTTCTCTTTCCTGCATTGGAGAAGGAAATGGCAGCCCACTCCAGTGTTCTTGCCTGGAGAATCCCCGGGATGGCGAAGCCTGGTGGGCTGCCGTCTATGGGGTCGCACAGAGTCAGACACGACTGAAGCGACTTAGCAGCAGCAGTAGCAGTTCTTTGGGATTGGAATAAAAACTGACCTTTTCCAGTCCTGTGGCCACTGCTGAGTTTTGCAAATTTGCTGGCATATTGAGTGCAGCACTTTCACAGCATCATCTTTCAGGATTTGAAATAGCACAACTGGAATTCCACTACCTCCACTAGCTTTGTTCGTAGTGATGCTTTCTAAGGCCCACTTGACTTCACATTCCAGGATGTCTGGCTCTAGGTCAGTGATCACACCATCGTGATTATCTGGGTCATGAAGATCTTTTTTTGTACAGTTCTTCTGTGTATCTTGCCACCTCTTCTTAATATCTTCTGCTTCTGTTAGGTCCATAGCATTTCTGCCCTTTATTGTGCCCATCTTTGCATGAAATGTTCCCTTGGTATCTCTAATTTGATTGAAGAGAGTTCAAGTCTTTCCCATTCTATTGTTTCCCTCTGTTTCTTTGCATTGATCACTGAGGAAGGCTTTCTTATCTCACGGTTGTATGGATATGCCTTTTTGGGCAAATTGTTCTAGTGCTTTTTGCCTCAATTTGTTCATCCGTTAAATGGAATAATAAGACCACCTACTTCAATTGTTTTTGTAATTAAATGAACTAGTTTTTATTGAGCTCTTAGGACAATAAGTACCTGGAGTACAACAAGCAATATGTGCATGTATGTTTAGTGGCTCAGCAGTGTCTGATTCTTTGCAACCTCATGGACTGTAGCTCACCAGCTCCTCTGTCCATGGGATTCTCCAGGTAAAAATACTGGAGTAGGTTGCCATTTCCTTTCCCAGAGAAATTTTCCTGACGCAGGTATCAAACTTGTGTCTCCTGCATTGCAGGTGGATTCTTTACCCATTGAGCAACCTGGGAAGCCTGTAGGCACTATGCACGTGATTTTAAATAAACAAACTCCTGTAATATGCCAAGCAGGTATCAAGCACCAGCAGGTTCCTGGGAAAGTTGTGAACTAGTATATACTGAACACTTCGATATATCAAGCACCAATCTGTAGCAGTTTTGCGTCAGTTTTTATGACAATTCTGATGGCACACTATCCTTCCTCATTCCTTCAGCCAGTAGATACTGAGTGTCCACTAGATGTCAGGGGCTGTTTTCGGTTCGGAGGCACAGCATCTTGGGATTTATGTTTTTAAAAATTATTATTCTACTAACAAATGATTTTCAATAGCACCCTTAATTTCCAGATCAGCTCTAAATTGTAGTGTATCTCACTAATCTCTATTAAAACATTCTTATAAAGTCTGAAGTTTTAAATTACTACATTCCTAGAGCTTTGTAGAATTTGTTTTTTTGCGTGTCTGTTCTACTTAATTATCATTGTTAGAGACTGTCTTAATTTTGTATTCTTGTAAAATTACTTTCAAATCTGTTACTTTTCAACAAAAACTTGATTTTTTTAGGTTATAAAATAATATTTGTTGGAAAGTATGTCATTTTTCTATTGAAGCAATGCTGTAAGCATAGTTGTATATCTCTATGCCTATCTATCTTTGTAAACTGATGTAGAAGACTTTAGGATAGATTCCTAAGAGGAGAAATTGCTCGGTGAAATGGTATATGCATTTTAATTTTGACTGATAGTGCCAAAATGCATTCTAAGAAGAGGTTTTTATCTATTGACACTCTCACCAATAGTGCACAAAAGTGCCTACCCCCCTATACTCTCAACAACATGATTTGACAATACTTATAAATATTTTTGTCAGTCTCATAGGCAATAATGGATAAATTGGTGTGCTTTCGGTTTTATAATGAGAATGACTTTTGGTCCATTTATTGGCTGTTTGTATTGGTTCCTGATTGATTTCTCTATTTTCTCAATTCATTTTTATATTGATACAATGAAGCTCTGAGTATCTAACAGATGTGTCTGATAAGCAGGCTGCAAGTATTTTTTCCAAGTCGTCATATTTTAATTTATGGTATCTATCATCAATTTTTTCTTTAGGGCTTCTGAGATTATGTCATGATTGGGAGAGTCTATTCCACCCCAGTACTGTTTCAAAAGTCTCCACTATCTTCACTATTTAATTTGTAGTTTAAAAAATTTAAATTTCAAAAAATTGCTGCTGTGAAAGTAATGATGATTAACAATAGTACTTAGTTTTCAGTCATTAGCAGAAGTCACATATTTGGAAATCAAATAATAATAAAGTGAGTTTGTTTTAATGTGGTGAGTTTCCTTCATATAAATGTTTAATTATGTGCTAGACATAAATGACTTGTGAAAGCATTTTATAGAGGCGCCTCTTGTTTCTTGCATATATTCCCATGTGTATAGAAAATGGCTGAGAAAATGGTTGGGGAGAGACCAGGGCAGAACCTCTATGAGGGGAATGAGAGTTTAAAACAGAGTAGAAGTCTTTTGATTACCTTGTTCTTCACATCCCTATCCATAGATTGAAAGTCCTATGTTTTCTCCTGTTTTTAAGATGTGCTTTGGAAAGCAGGTGATGTGGAAGATGGTTATTAAGAATTAATTCTGGGTGAAAAAGTTATAGAATCTGTCGCACACAATGTTCATGTAGGTAAATCGACTGTATTAAACATTTTAAAATGGTTAAGATGGTCAGTTGTATGTTTTTTTTAAACCATAATTAAAGAGTTAATTCTGCATTATAGTGTATGTTTTTAATCAATCAACTAGTATTTGAGTATCTTTTATGTTTCAAATACTTGTGGTGGAGGATACCAGGAAATATAATTGGTGATTTCAGTCCTCAAGGAACTAACAAGCAATCAAGTTGGAGAAAATAGTTGAATATGCATGAAAATGTACAGTCTCAGGCAGTGTAATGATACCAAATGAGAAAAGAGACACAAATTCTTATAGGGGTTTCTAAAAAGCATAAATCTGACTACAGTGATAGAAATGTTAGGTACTTAAACAGCTTTCAATGCACTTTAACATATAGACCCTTTTACCAGATCTAGGAGACATTATCTCCATTTAACAGATGAGGAAACAAAGGCTCAGAGGTTGTAATTTTTCCGAGTTCACATGGCAGAGCTGGGAACTAGATCCAGTGTTTTCCAGTTCTTACTCCTAGTAGGCATTTTTTAAGCTGGCACTGAAGATTTATTGCCCGAAAGTTTTGAGGGTTAGAGCAGAATACAAATGTCCTAGGGACACTGTGGTTATGTATTTGTTAGAATTAGGATTACTCTCCTCACTGTCATCATGCCAAAGAATATAAAGTAATTTTTATTTATTTATTGGTTATGCTGCACAGCATACGGTGTCTTAATTCTGCTACCAGGGATCAAACCTGGGTCCTCTGCATTGGAAGCTTCCATCAGACCACCAGGGAAGTCCCTCAAGTAACTTTTAATATAAAGTAAGGAATCTTTTTTTTTCTTACTATTTACTGCATAGTAAGTAAATCAAATCAAACTTGCATTGAATGAGGACTAACGTGCAAGCCTGCAGTTTCACCACTGTATATACACAGCCGTTTGGCCAGCTGCAGTCCATGACAGACATTCCTTACCCATCACGTCTGACATCATTCTTTAAAGTCATAATACATGTGGTACAGTTAAAATCATTCTGATCTGACCCAGGTGTGAAAGAAAGGAAAACTAACACAGGTAGCAGAATAAAGTCAGTGAATTCAAATTTAAAAGCAGTTCTCAGGGCTAAGACCACATGAGTTACACACATTTTCTTAAACCACATCCTGCTGGTTCAGTGAACTGACTTCTACCCAGAAAGTGCAGAGCCTTAGGTCTTTTCATACAATAACCCTATCTGATTGCCCAGGGTCAAGCTACTGTTTATCTTTGCCAGACACAACCCATATCCTGAACAGAACCCATATCCTAAAACCTGTGTTTTTCACCAGTTACTTCAGGGCAATTCAGGCTCTGACATTCTTTCTACATAATTACCTAAACAAGAGAAATACTCTAATTTTTTGTTTTTTAAGTATTAGATAAAAGTAACTCAGTGGTAAAGAATCTGCCTGCTAATGCAGGAGCCGCAGGGGCTGCAGGTTCGATCCCTGGGTCCGGAGAATTCCCTGGAGGAGGAAATGGCAACTCACTCCAGTATTCTTGCCTGGAGAATCTCATGGGCAGAGGGGCCTGGTGGGCTATATAGTCCATGGGGTTGCAAACAGGCAAACACGACTGAGTGACCGAGCACCAATACAAACACACACACAGCGGTCAAGAGCTTTGCTTTTCATTTTCTTTCTCACGAGTGCTCAACATTTTGCAAAAGAAGGGACGTGCTGCCCTCTACTGCAGGATGTTGAAATGTTCACAATACACTTTGATATCCGCCTGCCACCCCTACCACAACACAGCTATGTGGGATAGAGGAAGACAATCTATTACAATATTTTACACTCTCTCTTTAGGAGGTGTTTAAAAGAAATGCGAACAACAACAAACAAAGAAATGTGTTCTTGGAAAATACGTTGAATTTGTGTCCATCATTATTTCTTTACTTACCTTCATTTTGTACCAAAGCGTAGGACTTTAGGACATGATCTAACAACAACAAAAAAAAGATATTACAATTTGGGCGAGGGGAAGCTTAAGACATTGCTCTAGAGGTAAGAGGCTGTGTTTTGGTGCATTTAGGGAGAAACAAAGCAAAGGGAGGAAATTTATTCTGATTTTAAGGTCTGCGATCTTTTGGTCTCCTTTCATTTGGAGTGTTGTCATTAGCTTTCTACTAAGGTGATCTTACTAAGTGTCCAGTACAATTCTAAGCATTTTAGAGTCAATCGTTTAATAACATTAAATCATTTAATCCTCACAGCAATCCCATGTGGTAGAATTATTATTATCTCTGTGTTACAGGTAAGGGAACTGAAGTATACAGGGGAAATCTAGTCCCAGAGGCCATGCTTTTAACCATTATACTACACTGCTCCTTTAAATAAAGTACAAAAATTACATAACACAACAGTTTTTAAATGGTGCTCAAGAACTTAGTTACATTAACAAGTAGATCAAGCCCAGCTGTACTTTTCAGTCTTGTTGATATCTCTGTTATACAAAGGCCTCAGCGGTTTTTAAAAAGTTCTGCCCATGTAGGTGCCTAGTTTAGGAACTAATGTTAGACCTTGTCCACCCCAGGCCTCACTAGACACACCCTTCTATGAAACAGGAAACAGCAAGAGACCTTCACTTGGTCTAATCCATGTGTGCAGGTGGGAAGAGAAGTCATACAGAGGGAGGGAGGGACTGCTCTGTGGTCCAGTGGCCAGGACTCCAAGCTTCCAATGCAGGGTCCTCAATCTGATCCCTCATCAGGGAACTAGATCCCATGTGCTGCGATGCAGAGTTCGAATGCCACTGAAGATCCTGTGTGCTGCAGCTACAACCTGGCACAGTCAAATAAATAAATACTTTAAAAAGTATATGAGAGAGAGGAGAGAAGTGAGGGGAGAGATGGAAGGAGATGGTTCCACCAAGACACACCCAAGAAACAAATGAGTTAAGTTGAAGAGAGTGGTTGATAAGCAATCACTTTCCTTAGCAAGAGTAATCTCAATACATTAGGACAGCATCAGCCTAGGGCCTTTACACTTATCATCTCGGCCACAATTTAGCCACATGGTGACTACCGAACAGATCTCCTCTTACAGCTTTGATTTTTATTGTTTAGCACACAACTCAGATTCTAAATATCCTACCCTTTATGACAACATACACCCAAACACAATAATTCCAAAGTGCTTTTGTGCTTGAGTGCAAAATGTGATAAACTCCTCTGACCCTTGACTTGTTGCTAAGTGTAGATCTGGGTATCAGGAGCAAGATTAACTGCAATAAGCAGGTGTAGATTTACTTAGAGGTCCATGCAGTGCCCACTGCTGCCCTGGCCTGCCTCTTACACTATAGGGCAGTGCTGTCTAGCCCTGAAGGCTTCAGATTTCTAAGTGAGTATATTGTTAAAGGGATTCATTCCTGATCAAGTTGTTGCTGTATGGTTCCCACCTCGTCCCTTTCAATTCTTTTGAAGAAAAAAGAAAAAGGCAGAATGGAGATGGTAGGTACGGACGGTCCCTTGAACAGATAATCCTAATGAAGTCAGGAGGCAGGGGGAATACCTGCCAGTCTTCCTTCTGACCCTCACTGCCCTTTCCCTGGACTCTTTACCCTGGCTGCCTATTTGTCTGGGCAATGTTTGCTTCTCAAGAATCCTTTGAATTATCCATTGGCGGGGAGGCAGTCTTAAATCCATTCTAAGTGTTAAAATTAGCGATGGCCTGGAAAGCATTTTGTTTACTTCAATACACAGAGTTTGGTTAGAGGGGCAGCTTGCAGGGCTCAAGAGAGGAGTACTGAACTTAATCAAAAAAGCTTGAGACTTGGATCCCACATAATACATAATCTCTTCCCCTAACATCCAGTAACTGTCCTTTTCTAAAACTCAGAACAGATATTATGAAGACATGAAGAAAAACCGCTTAAGGTACTCTACCCTCATCAGCACTGATTTGGTTATGGGGTTGTTTAGGTTGCCAATCAATATTTATTTGGACTTAGCTAAGTTGATAATGTTGAGGTAACTTAGGGTTGTTTTTCCCCCTCAGTGAATGACGTAAATAGTGACCATGATACTTTTGGCCAGTGCTGTGAAGACCATACTTTTAAATCAAACTTTGGGAAGGCTGGGCTGTAGAACATCCCACTCAGCAATTGCCCTTTGCCTCTGCTTAGAGAAGCACGTAAAGTTCGTTGTCATTTCACCTTCAGTGTTGAACTTGCAATCTTAAACGAAAGTGCTGTCAATGAAACACCGTGGACAGTTACCTTTAAAGCTAGAGGTTAAATTTCTGAAAAGAAGCAAATGATACAAAGGTTGGCAGCTGTTGCACAAAAGTCTTCTGGCTTTGTTACTTTGAATGAAAGATTCATTTTGAGATTTGTCATATTATCCAATGAAGCCAGGCTGAAGAATTGCGTTTTTTTCTGAAAAACCAAAAGAACAGGTTCTTCCACCATTTATTGAATACTTACTAATTGCAAGAAATTAAGGGAGACTAATACTAAGATCTCTAGCCAAGGGCGTGCAGATGTGCAATGATGACAATAGCCAACATTTAGTGAGTGCTTACTATGTGCAACTAAACACTTGATATTTATTAACTCATATAATCCCCACAACAACTCTTAAGGAAAGTACTATTGTCTCCATTTACTGAGCAGGACCCGAGAGGTTAAATAACTTGCCTAGACTTGCCCGAGTTG
>SJYX01013672.1:0-11717 GCA_006410675.1 Oreotragus oreotragus
GCTTTTGAACTGTGGTGTTGGAGAAGACTCTTGAGAGTCCCTTGGACTGCAAGGAGATCCAACCAGTCCATTCTGAAGATCAGTCCTGGGATTTTTTTGGAAGGAATGATGCTAAAGCTGAAACTCCAGTACTTTGGCCACCTCATGTGAAGAGTTGACTCATTGGAAAAGACTCTGATGCTGGGAGGGATTGAGGGCAGGAGGAGAAGGGGACGACCAAGGACGAGATAGCTGGATGGCATCACGGACTCGAAGGATGTGAGCCTGAGTGAACTCCGGTAGATGGTGATGAACAGGGAGGCCTGGCGTGCTGTGATTCATGGGGTCGCAAAGAGTTGGACATGACTGAACGACTGAACTGAACTGAACAAAAATAGAACATATAAAATCCCTGGGATGCAGCCAAAGCATTGAATGGGGGTAGACTTATAGCTTTCAGTTCAGTTCAGTAATCTGCCAACAAAGGTCCGTCTAGTCAAGGCTATGGTTTTTCCAGTGGGCATGTATGCATGTGAGAGTTGGACTGTGAAGAAAGCTGAACGCCGAAGAATTGATGCTTTTGAAGAGGCTTTTTAGTTCCTCTTCACTTTCTTCCTTAAGGGTGGTGTCATCTGCATATCTGAGGTTATTGATATCTCTTCTGGCAATCTTGATTCCAGCTTGTGCTTCTTCCAGCCCAGCGTTCCTCATGATGTACTCTGTATAGAAGTTAAATAAGCAGGATGACAATATACAGCCTTGACATACTCCTTTTCCTATTTGGAACCAGTCTGTTGTTGCATGTCCAGTTCTAACTGTGGCTTCCTGACCTGCATACAGGTTTCTCGAGGCAGGTCAGGTGGTCTGGTATTCCCATCTCTTTCAGAATTTTCCACGGTTTCTTGTGATCCACTCAGTCAAAGGCTTTGGCATAGTCAATAAACCAGAAATAGATGTTTTTCTGGAACTCTCTTGCTTTTTCGATGATCCAGCAGATGTTGGAAATTTGCCCTCTGGTTCCTCTGCCTTTTCTAAAACCAGGTTGAACATCTGGAAGTTCACGGTTCACGTATTGCTGATTTCTGGCTGAAGAAACAAGTTGAACGGTTCTATGAAGACGTACAAGACCTTTTAGAACTAACACCCAAAAAAGATGTCCTTTTCATTATAGGGGACTGAAATGCAAAAATAGGAAGTCAAGAAGCACCTGTAGTAACAGGCAAATTTGGCCTTGGAATACGGAATGAAGCAGGGCAAAGACTAATAGAGATTTGCCAAGAAAATGCACTGGACATAGCAAACACCCTCTTCCAACAACACAAGAGAAGACTCTACACATGGACATCACCAGATAGTCAACAACGAAATCAGATTGATTATATTCTTTGCAGCCAAAGATGGAGAAGCTCTATATAGTCAACAAAAACAAGACCAGGAGCTAACTGTGGCTCAGATCATGAACTCCTTATTGCCAAATAAGACTTAAATTGAAGAAAGTAGGGAAGACCACTAGACCATTCAGGTATGACTTATAGCTTTAAATGTTTATATTATAAAAGACGAATGGAATAAAAACAGTAGCCACATGTTCAACCTTAGGAAGCTAGATAAGTGCAAAGTGAAAAAGTAAATAGGCAGAAGGAAATAATAAAGAGCCCAAATCAAAGAAGTAGGAAACAAAAATAGAAAAATTAGCAAAACCAAAAGTTGATTCTTTGGAAAGATTAATAAAATTGATAAACAGCTATTTAGAATGATAGAGATTGACAGAGAAAGACAGAAGACACAAATGACCAATATCAGAAATAAAACAGGGACTATCATTATGAATCCTACAGACATTAAAAGGATAATAAAATATTAAGACTGATTTCATAGCAACAAATTTTTGAAACTGATTCAATAGACAAATTCCTTGAAAAATACAACTTGTCAATGTTGGCACACCCCAAGAACCCTGTCTTTTGAAGGGCTACTGAACTGGCTACCGAAACCTCACAAAAAAAATTTTAAACATGGCTAGTTTTAGGGGTTAAGTCTATTAAACATTTATAATGTCAAGTGTTCTCTGTTAGAAAGTAGAGAAGAAAAGAATACTTCCAAAATTTTTTTATGAGGCCAGATTAACCTGGATACAAAAACTAACAAAAGATGTTAACAAAAAGAAAATCATAGACCAACATCCCCCATGAACACAGATAGAAAAATCCTTAACAAAATATTAGTAAGTTGACAACATGTAAAAAGGATGATATATCATGACCAAGTGGGGTTTATTCCAAACATTCAAGATTGGCTTTAACCCTCTAGGAACTTGTGGCAGACAAAGATGAAACATCAGATTAAGGAAAACATTTTTCTACAATTGCTCTCTTTTACTAATAGGGGGGAAAAGTGGTCAGATATAGCTAGAAACACCAGACTAAGAATCAAGACCAGGATTTTAATCCTGGTTGTGCTTCCAACTCAGAGTATCTTAGAAAGGTCACTTTGCCTCTCTTGGTCTTAGTTTCCCCATGTGTCCAATAATGACCTCTTAGGGCCTGTCCTGCTTTAATATTCTAAGAGCATATGAGGCCAAGTCCTAAACTTTTTCTCACAGCTGCTTAAACTTCCTGCTTCAGCACCTCAGAAGGAAGAAGGAGAAAACGTGCAAGACTTGCTTTCCTGCACAAATGAAGACGCCATCTGTGTGAGACTTGAAGTGTCGAGGACTCAAGGGGGACCCCTCACTTGAGAGCACCCGTGTGTCCTCAGGAAGTAGTTTCAATTTACTCTCTAAAGTCATCCAGTATGTCCTTATGCCATGGAAAAGACCATGGACTTTGGGTTTAGAATCAGTTGGATTTGAATCATAGTTATGCTAACTGAGTGACCCTGGAAAAACCAGCATCTCTGAATCTTAGTTTCTTTATCTCTGACGTTGTGATTCAGAGTTATTTTGAGGGATGATTATAAGATAGTATAAGAAAATTCATGAATTATAGGTGATGCTCAATAAATGTTAGCGTCCATTCCCATTTCAATAAAGAATTAAGTTTGGTTACGTATAGCAGAATACACAAATAATCATGGCTCTAGCAAGACAGAGACATGTTTATCTCTCCTTCATGTAAAAGAATTTGAAGGTGGGAAGGCTAGAGTTTGTATGAGAGCTCCATGATCAGTAAGGAACCAGATTCTGTCCACCTTTGTTCTCTGCTCTCCTTAGTGTGTGACTTCCATTCACATGGTCACCTTGAAATCTAACAGAGCTGTCAGCTCTCCAGCCACCCATTCACATTCCAAGTAGGCGCTAAAAGAGAGAAAAAGGCAAAAGGAGTATCTGGCAGCAGAGTTAAGTACATAATACAGAACTTTTTGGATCCCCCAGCTAATGACTTTCACTTACTTCTTAGCCTCCTCTAAGTTGGGGAATGAAGTCTTTTAGTGGGGGCACATTACTGTCTCCAAATAAAGGGGTGATTGTGTTACTAAGGACAACAGATATTGGGTATGCAGTCAGTGATCTCTACAGCACTCCTTTTTTCTGTTATTATAGTCACTTTGGGTTTGGAGACCGTGGAACTGGCATGGAATAGCTGGAGTGGCTTCTGAGTCACAATTCATGACAAGAGAGTCAGCTCTTGCATAGCACATGGATTTGAATTCAAAATCTAGTTTTGATCCTTCTAAATACGTGACCATGGATCAGGCAGATTACCTTTTTGGAGCCTTCGTTTCTTCCCCTGTGAAACAGGAGGATAATAACATGCCTACCTCACAGGTTTCAGGTAAAGATTCATGCAAGCTGAATAAGTGATAGCACTCTGAGCAGAGCTGGCCACATAGCAGATGTCCAACAATTTGTTTCTCTGAACTGGAGGTCCAACCTGGAAATGGCCTCTGCCATTGCTCAAAATGCCCCAAGGAGTCAAGTGGCAGAAACTTCATGGCGAGTGGCCATTTTGGTAGGTAAGGAAGGAAACTCAAAAGAGGGCTAGGTTCTTAGGCTTTGTCTAAAAAGCTGCTTGTATTGCAGAAAATGATCTATATAAGTTCTCCAAATGAACTGTACAGAGTTGTGACAGTGCATTGATAGGGGGCTTGGGGTGGGTAGGAGGTATGGCTGGCAGGGTGTGGAGGCCAGAGAAATCCTGAACATGAGGAATAGCTATCACGTATAGCAGGTAGTAAGCTTATCTCCTCTTTCAGAATTCCAGGTCTGTGGTAGGCAGAATAATGCCCCGTCCCCCAGAGATGTCCACATCCTAACCCCTAGAACCTGTGAATATACTGTTACATGGCAAAGAATTAAGGTTGTAGACGATAAGAAGGTTGCTAGTCTGCTGACCTTAAAAGAGGGAGATTTTCCTGGATTATCTGTGTGGGACCAAGGTAACTGCTAGGCCCTTAAAAGTGAAAGGCAGAGGAAATACAGAAATATGTGATGAGGGAAGCAGGGTCAGAAAGATGTCATGTTACTGGATTTGAAGACTGAGGGGGGCATGAATCAAGAAATGTGTGTAATTTCCTCTAGAAGCTGAAAAAGGCAAGGAAATGCATTCTCTTCTAGAGACTCCAGAAAGAAACCAAAACCTGCCAACACCTTGATTTTAGCCTGGTGTGGCTCATGTTGGACTTCTGAAATATAGAAGAGTAAGATAATCAGTCAGTTCAGTCATTCAGTAATGTCTAACTCTTTGTGAACCCATGGATGGCAGGATGTCAGGCTTCCCTGTCCATCACGAACTCCTGAAGCTTGCTCAAACTCATGTCCATGAGTTGGATGGCATGAGTTGGTCATGCCATCTAACCATCTCATCCTCTGTTGTTCCCTTCTCCTGCCTTCAGTCTTTCCCAGCATCAGGGTCTTTTCCAATGATTCATTTCTTCAAATCAGGTGGCCAAAGTATTGGAACTTCAGCTTCAGCATCAGTCCTTCCAATGAATATTCAGGATTGATTTCCTTTAGGATTGACTAGTTGGATCTCCTAGCAATCCAAGGGACTCTCAAGAGTCTTCTTCAACACCACAGTTCAAAAGCATCAATTCTTTGGCGCTCAGCTTTCCTTATAGCCCAACTCACATCCGTACATGGCTACTGGAAAAACCATAGCTTTGACTAGACCGACCTTTGTTGGCAAAGTAATGTCTCTGCTTTTTAATATACTGTCTAGGTTTGTTATAGCTTTTCTTCCAAGGAGCAAGCATCTTCTGATTTCACGACTGCATCTCTTAATTTCATATCTTATTCGTGTGAGATAATAAATTTTATTTAAGGCCATTGAATTTGTAGTAATCTGTTATGGCAACAGTAGAAAACTAGTTCTTGAACTGAACCTTGATATTTCCACTTTAAAATGTCTTTCATTTCTTTCCACTTGCACAGAAAACCTATCTCTCTGTCATCTCTGCTCTCTGGACATCACTGAGGACTGCACAGCTCCGTTCAGATCCACTCCAGGAGCGGCAAAGGGAGGAGGATAAGACGTGGCAGGCGAGTGCGAGGGTTAAGGGAGAGCTCTAGCTCTGGTCTCAAACAGGCGTGGCATCTGCTCTCTGTGGGAGTCTGAGCAAGAGATCTGGCTTCTTTCTTCAGCGCTAACTTGAAGGCCACGTTAGGTGCTACCTCAAAGGCACAGAAGGCAATGAGGACGATACAATGCATTTGACGTATGAGGTTATCATTAACGCTCTTGTGCCGTCTGGAGATCAGGAATTACAGGAAGGTCACTGGAGGGTAATCAAGGGCAACACCAATCACCAGGGCCAGGTGCCAGAGAAGATGCCTCTTCCCCTTCTTGCCCCCTCCCCTTCCTGCCCGGGCAGCGCTCAGGGAGAAAGCCCCAGGGAATGGGGAGATGGCTGGGCCACCTGTGCACACTGGCAGCCCCCGCCCCAGATGGCAGAGGCCGGGAAGCTAACACTTGTGCCTCCCTCCTCTCCCAACGCTCCCCCAACTCGGGCTGCCCTTTGGCGGCCGACCCGACGGATTTCACGGGGCGCGGGGCGCACGAAGCCCCCCTGCCTCCTCCCTACCCTGAGTGAGCGATGAGGGGAACGAGCGGAGCCGGCCGGCTGCGGGCCGCTGGGGGCAGTTCTCACTTCCCCTCCCCAACCGCCGGGGGAGCAGGTGCCGGGGGCCGAGCCCGGCCGGCGAGGCGGGCCTTGGGGACACGCCCTCGCGGCGAGTCCTCGCGGCGCGCCCGGAGGAAGCGCCAGAGCCGCGGCGGGTGCTGCGCGGAGCCGGGCGCCGCTCCCGTCCTGCCAGGGCCGCCGCCGAGCCCGCCCCGGCCCCGGGCCCCGCGCGCAGCGAGCCGGGCGCGGAGGAGCGCGGCCGGCGGCATGGCAGCCTCAGGTGCGTAGGCCGTGCGCCCGTCCCTCTCCCGCGCCTCCCTTCCGCGCACCCGCTCGCCGCCGCCGCCCGCCGCCCGCCGTGCCCTCTCGCCGTCCCCGGCTGCTCCCGCGGCTCGGCGCGGGATCTGTGTTCCTCCCCTTCTTTCCTCTCTTCTTCGCAGACTGCCCAACTTTCTCACGGTGCCCTTCCCAAGCTGTCGCGCGATTCCCGGCCTTCCCCTGCCCTTCATCTTCCGAGTCTCCTTTTCTCGCCCCAGCACTGGCCCTGGCGCTTCTGAGGGTCGATCTGTCTGTTGAACTAACTCTGCGAGCCGAGAGTAAGTTTAAAGAATGTGGAGAGCCCACGGGCCTCTCCGCCGGCGAAATGCTTCTCTTCGGATCCTGTGGGGCCAATAGGGGGCGCTCAGACAGTCCGAATTTGGAGATGGGCTTTGGGCCGCCTTCCTTAACCCGCTTCCTCTTCCCTCCTGGGCTTTTTTTTTTTTTTTTTTTTTGTCTAGAATTTCAGTAGGACTCTAGGAACACCACTCCTTTAGCTTTACTTTTCTTATGTCCTTGTCAGAACTCTGGGGACTGGGGAGAGGTGAGGCTAACTGGGTAATCTACCCAGCAAAAGGTGCCAGGAGTCTCTTCTAATTAGCCCCGGGCTCCCTTCTGGTCCATGGCGTGTACACTTGGCAAGCCTCTCACTCACTGAGATCCAGAACAAGCACAGTAATGATGATGAGAATAGAGACACCCAACCAGCACTAACTATGCAATGTACTGGATATTGTGCGCCTGGTCCTCACTGGTGACCAGGACACCCTAATCTCTGCTCTCAAGGAGTTTATAGTCTGTGAAGGCAAGCCATAAGTAAAACAGGGAATTATTAAATGAGATTAGAGTTACCATGTTTGCAAGTGCGTTTACTAGTATTTTTCCATCACATCTTACGATGTTTTAGTAGAGGTAACATGTGAAAACAGGATGTAAAATCTTCTTAAAAAATAATATCTAGTTGGCTGGGAGGACGTGCTGTTTTTAGAGAAATTGTGGGCAGATGCTAGAATGAAGAACCAGCTCTCCCCATGTCCCCTGCGATACAGTCTTCTAATTGTGACTCGAAAGAAAAGGCCAATTAACGGTGACAGTTCCCTTAGATTTGGTAATGCAGACTTCGTATTTAAGGGAATTGGGAAGGTAGCTAACCTTAGCCTCCTGACTCTCCAGCTGGGCACTAGAGGTTAGAAGAACTTGTACTATGAATATGGTAATAGTAGGTTCATAGTCCACACATTCCATTCGAAAGCCCACGCGGAGTTAGCTAGAGGGAATCAATTTATTCAACATATATTTATTGCAGGCGCAGTTCTAGGTGTCCGGTGTATATTTAATAAAACAGACATAAGCCATGACTCCTTGAAGCTATGGAACAGCGAGGGAAGGCAGGCAATACACTGAATAAGGAAAGTGTGATGTGCCTGCGTGCTTAGTTGTGTCTGATTCTTTGTGACCCCATGGACCATAGCCCTCCAGGCTCCTCTGTCCGCGGGATTTTCCAGGCAAGAATACTGGAGTGGGTTGCCATTTCCTCCTCCAGGGGATCCTCCCAACCCAGGGATCGAACCTGTACCTCCTGTGTCTCCTGCATTGGCAGGCAGATTCTTTACCACTGAACCATCTGGGAAGCCCAAGGAAAGTACATTATGTGATAAGTGTGGTGGCGAAACAGTAGAGGGGTAAAGGGGGTTGGAGATACATTTTTAAAGGAGGCTGCCAGGTTAGGTCTCATGGAGAAAGGGGCATCTGAGCAAAGACCTGAAGGAGCGCAGGAGAGGAGGCATATGGGGGAAGAGGGCTTTAGGCAGGGGAACAATAAATGGATGGATATGATATATTTCTGGAACAGGGAGCAGGCCAGAGTGGCCACAGTAGGCGGGTGATTGGGAAGAAGTAGGAGATAAGATCAGTGATGCCCCCACCTCCGTCTATTGCTAGAAACAGGTCCTAGGGTGCTTAGTCCAGGAAACAGTATGCTTTGGGTGGAGAAAACCACCCCCCACCAGTGTCCACTAGGCGTGGCCAAAGGGGCTAGAATTGTGTGCTTCTATTCATATGGGGACTCAAGCCTAGTGGCCAAACCTGGGCCCGTTTATGGGCTCTGTAGTGTCTGTAATCTCTGTATGTCTGTAATGGTTAAAGCTGTCAAATCTTGCCATGAGCATCCTCTGCGGTGAGTCACCACTCCAGTTTCTGCAAGTGGAATACTTTCTGAGATCTGAAAGTACCAGATCCCATGGTGGATGGCACACTGGTGAGAGTGGTGAGACTGTCTCTTTGCCAGAATGCTGTCATCTCTGGAGCCATCCAGGCCACTCTTTTATGTGTCTTCCTCTTTTTCTTCTCTTCCTTTGCCTCTTTGCAGGCTTAAAGAATCGTGGGTTCGATCCCTGGGTTGGGAGGATACTCTCGAGTAGGAAATGGCAACCCACTCCAGGATTCTTGCCTGAAAAAAATCCATGGACGGAGGAGCCTGGTGGGCTACACTCCATGGGACTGCAAAGAATCAGACACAATTGTACAGCCGTCATCACAGTCAATTTTAGAACATTTTGATCACCTCAAAAAGAAATTCCATACGCTTCAGCCATCGCTCCATTGTTCCCTCTTCCTCTCTAGCCCTAAGTTCTACTATCTGTCTCTGTAGATTAGATTTCCCTACTCTGGACTTTCATATAAATGGGATCATATATTATGTGGCCTTTGTGACTAACTTCTTTCACGTTGTATAACATTTTCAAGGTTCATCCTAGTTGTTGCATGCATCAGTACTTGGTTTCTTCTTATGATCCAGTCATGTGGTCTTCTTCAATTCCCTTCCACTGAAGCGTGAGCATTAGTTTCTTTTTTTTTTTTTTGGAAATGCATATTTGCTTGTTGAAATTGAGGAAACTCTTGACTCTCTATCTGAAAAAAACTTGGAAAATGAGGTAAAATGAAATGGAGTCAGCCTATCCTGGAATATTCTGTAGGCTCCTGATGATATCTGTTGTATTTACTCTTGAGAGAGAGGAGAGAGAAGCCATAAGTGATTTTTCCCAAGTGGCCAAGCCTGGTTGAGTGAAAACTAGAATCCTTTCCTCTGTGTATCAGCCTCCTATTTGAGGAAAGCTCTCATACCTTTTTCTACCCCCACAAGGCTTCTCTTACCTCTAGATCCTTCTTCCCTTCCTGGACTTATAGGGCAAAAGAGCTTGAAGGGACCTACACTTTTTTTGTCACGTTATCTTCTGTCTGATCCTTGAAGTCCCTCAGTACTCCTGCGAGGTCTCTAAACTTGACACTTTCAGAGTCTGGAAGTTCCTCATGTTGTTTCCAGATCTCTCCCTATTCCGGTTACCTTCCTGTGTCACACCCCGCTTCAATATGGTGCCCAGATTCAAACTCGGACTCCAGGTTGGATGAATGGAATGGTCTGGGCTAGGTATAAGAAGCTTCCAGGCTCTTCTCGGGTCTTTTCTGGGGTGGATTCTGGGTCTTTCAGAGGAAGCTGTCTTCGGCCACCGTGTTTCTCACCACCACTGTCGCTCCCTGTCGCCACCAGCCAGCCCTGCCTCTGCTGTTATCCACTCCTTTCTCCTTTGATAGCCAGTCCTGGTGTCTAAGCTCCTCAGGATAAAGACCCTTCCTTATTTCTGTCTGGAATTTATGGACTCCTTATTGGCTCATGTATTTCATTTCTCTAAATAAACAAACAAACAAAAATGGAGGAAGGATTTGGCACGTGTGAAGAAGTGACTTATGAGTAAAGGAAGGGACTCATTGAAGAAAAGGGTGTCCCTACATATGAGAGAGAGTCCCCGACAAAACGTTTAGTCCCAGCAGGGTGTGGAAGGACTTTGACTTCCACTTTGGACTTTTCTAGAATTTCCCCAAGTTTCAGTTTCAGCAGCAGAGTGAAATTCAGGAAGGTGATAGATCTCGTTGTCTTCATTTACATTGAGGCAAAATTGCTTAGACAGAGTATATTGGTCTGAAGTCACACCAGGAGTTGGTGACCAAGTAGGTTGTGATATTAACTAGCCTGAGGTACTAACCACTTCCTTTTCAAGTACTGGCATACCTCATTTTATTGCACGTGGCTTTATTGCACTTTGCAGATACTGAGTTTTATTTTTTACAAATTGAAGGTTTGTGGCAACCCTGCGTCAAGCAATAGTATTGGCATTATTTTTTTTCCAACAGCATTTGCTCACTTCCTGTCTTTCTGTCACATTTTGGTAATTCTTACAATATTTCAAGCTTTTTCATTATTACTATATTTGTTATGATGATTTGTGATCAGTGACCTTTGATTTTACTATTGCAAAACGTGGTTAAGGCTCAGATGGTACCATTTTTTAGTAATAAAAGCATTTTTTAATTAAGGTATGTACATTATTTTTAGACTTAATGCTCTCACACAGTTAACAGAATACACATTATACTATAACTATAAGTTTTATATGCACTGGGAAACCCTCAAACTTGGGAGACTTGATTTTGCAGTATTCACTTTATTATGGTGGTCTAGAACCAAACCTTCCATGGGGTTGTGAAGAGTCGGACACGACTGAGTGACTTCACTTTCACTTTTCACTTTCCTGCATTGGAGAAGGAAATGGCAACCCACTCCAGTGTTCTTGCCTGGAGAATCCCAGGGACGGGGGAGCCTGGTGGGCTGCCATCTATGGGGTCACACAGAGTCAGACATGACTGAAGTGACTTAGCAACAGTAGCCAAAGAACCAAACCTGCAGTAACTCTGAAGGATGCCTATAGTTTCACTCAAAGGGTGAGAGTGAAATTTAGCACCAAACCTCAGGAATGAGACATTTTAAGTAGATTTCCATTTAGAAGAGTCTAACTCTGGGCAAGACTAGTGATCTCTTTAAGAAAATTAGAGATACCAAGGGAACATTTCATGCAAAGATGGGCTCAATAAAGGACAGAAATGGTCTGGACCTAATAGAAGCAGAAGATATTAAGAAGAGGTGGCAAGAATACACAGAAGAACTGTACAAAAAAGATCTTAATGACCAAGATAAGCACGATGGTGTGATCACTCACCTAGAGCCAGACATCCTGGAATGTGAAGTCAAGTGTGCCTTAGAAAGCATCACTACAAACAAAGCTGGTGGAGGTGATGGAATTCCAGTTGAGCTATTTCAAATCCTGAAAGATGATGCTGTGAAAGTGCTGCACTCAATATGCCAGCAAATTTGGAAAACTCAGCAGTGGCCACAGGACTGGAAAAGGTCAGTTTTCATTCCAGTCCCAAAGAAGGGCAATGCCAAAGAATGCTCAAACTACCACACAATTGCACTCATCTCACACACTAGAAAAGTGATGCTCAAAATTCTCCAAGCCAGGCTTCAG
>SJYX01013672.1:11951-109869 GCA_006410675.1 Oreotragus oreotragus
ATGGGAAATAGATGGGGAAACAGTGGAAACAGTGTTGCACTTTGTTTTTGGGGCTCCAAAATCACTGCAGATGGTGACTGCAGCCATGAAATTAAAAGATGCTTTACTCCTTGGAAGGAAAGTTATGACCAACCTAGATAGCATATTGAAAAGCAGAGACATTACTTTGCCGACTAGGTCTGTCTAGTCGAGGCTATGGTTTTTCCAGTGGTCATGTATGGACGTGAGAGTTGGACTGTGAAGAAAGCTGAGCACAGAAGAATTGATGCTTTTGAACTGTGGTTTTGGAGAAGACTCTTGAGAGTCCTTTGGACTGCAAGGAGATCCAACCAGTCCATTCTAAAGGAGATCAGTCCTGGGTGTTCTTTGGAAGGACTGATGCTAAAGCTGAAACTGCAATACTTTGGCCACCTCATGTGAAGAGTTGACTCGTTGGAAAAGACTGATGCTGAGAGGGATTGGGGCCTGGAGAAGGGGACGACGGAGGATAAGATGGCTGGATGGCATCACTGACTTGATGGACATGAGTTTGTGTGAACTCCGGGAGTTTGGTGATGGACAGGGAGGCCTGGCCATGCTGTGATTCATGGGGTCGCCAAGAGTCAAGATGACTAGTGACTGAACTGAACTGAACTCCTTAAGTGCTTTTTATTTAAATTCTATTTTCAAACTTTTATTTTAGAAGTTTTAGATGTAAAGAAAAATTGGGATGATAGTACAGAGAATTCTCATATGTTGCACAACTGGTTTCCCCTATTATTAACATTTAAAGTTTTCTTGATGGCTAGAAGTCTTTAATAAGCAGGGGGTATTGTGATGTGCTGTTAACAGAGGAGCAGGAAGTGGTGCGGGAGGATCCAGGGTGAACCGAGTACTCCCTCCTTCATGGCCCCAGAACTTGTCTTAAAAATGTTGTTTTGCTTTTGAGTCACTGAATTGATGCTTCTGAACTGTGGTGCTGGAAAAGACTCTTGAGAGTCCCTTGGACAGCAAGGAAATCAAACCCGTCAATCCTAAAGGAAATCAACCCTGAATATTCTTTGAAAGGAATGATGCTGAAGCTGAAGCTCCAATGCTTTGGCCATCTGATGCAAAGAGCCGACCCATTGGGAAAGACCCTGATGCTGGGAAAGATTGAGGCCAGGAAGAGATGGGGACAACAGAGGATGAGATGGTTGGATGTCATCACCGACTCAATGGACATGAGTTTGAGCAAGCTCCGGGAGATGGTGAAGGCAGGGAAGCCTGGCATGCTGTAATCCACGTGGACACAAAGAGTCAGACATGACTTAGCAACTGAGCAGACTCCTTAGAAAAATGGTATAAATCACTCATATCTACATAGTCAGGCAATGTACCGTTGCTGCTTTCCTGTTAAGAGAATCAATGATCTGAGACCCAAGTTTCCTTCTTAAGGGAATTTCCTAAGTACCTTTTAAGGGTGCTCTCAGAAATCACTTTCTTCCTTCTTCCTCACTCTTTAGCCATCACTTGTCAACCCTGGTGAAAACATTACCCATGGTTTCTCCATCACTAACGTATGGGACCACAGCCAGCCTCTTCTGAGACCTTAGTCTCCTTTCAGTTCTTTTGCATAAACTGTGACATGATACTTGCTAGTGTATTTGTCTCTGTGTGTATGTGGAGGGAGGGTATGTGACTACACCTTCTTACTTTTATACTTTTAAGTAAACCCTGAGCACAGCATCACTAACTTTGCAGCCTTAATATTGTAATGAAATGTAGTCTTGCACACTGCCTACCGGATGGGCCATATTCATGCCCCTTCATATGCAATTATCCTTTACATTTAGAAGAACATTTGCTTCTTAGTACAAAACAGCCACGTAGGGAGGAGGAGCATAAAGAAGACAGATAGATTTGGACGTTAACTCTGCTTTTTCTCAGTATGAGCTCCATAGTTATGTAGCTTTGCCAATATTATTCCTTTTGTAGTGCAGAAATTATTTTTCCATCGAGGTTCAAAGAAATATTCTACACAGAAGAAAAAAGATTCCATTGGCAAAGATTTCATTTTATGGAAGGCTGCACCATTGATACATTAAAATTTTGTCCTTGATCTACTTAACTCTGGGACCAGAGTAAGCATTCCTAAAAGGGACTGTTGTAGTCAAAACTGAGGAAACCATGTTCAGAATTGAGTTCGCTACAGAGCTACAGATGTCCATGGTGTCTTCAGAATTGCTGACTTTTATTCCAATCTCAAACTGCCTTCTTTTAAAATTTGCGCACCTTCCCTTCAAAAGGACTCACAGGCTGATGCATTTGTTCCTACTGGAAGCCTATTGGGTTTTATATTAGTACTGAATGAGGGGTTCCAAAAAGAAACATCACATTTTTGTTTTATTTATTGTTTTAAGAGATTTGGTACTGTCATCCTGGGGGGATATCAGAACTATATTGGGTTTACATTTTATGTGTCATTATTTTTATTTTGAATATGGAGATGGATGGGGCCAGGAACGGGAGTTCCTTCCATGATGTTTTCAGAACTGAGGAGCTCAGGTCTTGCCCCAGTCCTGCCTCTGACATTCAGATAAATGTGGCCCAAGGATGGCATTTAATTGTGCTAATCCACAACTTAGATGAATCCTGTTTCACAAAATTCCCAGCTTCCATCTCTGAGTGGAAGGAAGGCTCCCTATTGCCTTGTAGATTCGTAGATACTTCTCTGCTTATCCCTTCCAAATCCCTTAGAATAGTTCATCAAATTAATGGGAGATGAGGACTTACAAGTGTTATGTTAAGAGCCAAGCTTCTTTGAACTTCCATAATGGAAAACAAGAGTTATTGCTCATAAGGTTCTTGACAGAATTCCTGATGGGAGGTAGCAGGTGAAGTTGGCAAGAGGACGGGATAGGAAACCAGGGGGCAACCTGAGTTTCAGTCCAGACTCTGAAGGAATTTGCTGAATGTAAATTTAAATAAATTCCTTTATCTTCTCAGATGAAGTATCTTTTATCTGTAAATGAGGAGTTTGGGATCATTTTGTGATCCCCCAAAGATTCAACACTTCTCTGAGGCTTCGGACACTGTTTCTGGCATTTGTGCTTTATTACAAGAAGAAGAAAGCCTGTGTGATAGGCCATGTATGGTGAGGGGCACCTTATAAAAGGCACTGTATAGGTCAATGTGTTAGTTCAACCATGGTTACCTTTACCTTAATGCATCGTTTCTATTACTGTGAGGATAATGACACCGGCTACCAATCACTGAGGGTTTACTACATGCCAACCACTATGCTCAGCAATTTACATAACATATTTAATTTATTCTCATAAAACACTGATAAATATTGCCTTTATATTTCCATTTACAGATAAGTAAATGAGGTTTAGAAAATGTAAGCAACTTGCCCAGGGTTTCACGGCTACTACTTCAGAGAGCCAAGATGCTAAGTCTGGCTGCCTGATTCCAGATCTCTGCTTGTAACCACTGTGTCTGGGAAAACTAGTTCTGGGATCAAACTGAAAGTGAAAGTGTTAGGCGCTCAGTCGTGTCTGACTCTTTGTGACCCCATGGACTGTAGCCCACCAGGCTCCTCTGTCCATGGAATTCTCCAGGCAAGAATATTGGAGTGGATAGCCATTCCTTTCTCCAGGGGATCTTCCCAACCCAGGAATCAAACCTGGGTCTCCTGCATTACAGGCAGATTCTTTACCATTTGAGCCAACAGGGATCAGACTGCCTCGGTTCAAATTCTGACTCTGCCAGTGGGGCTCTTGGGTAAATTACTTATTCTGCCATACCTCAATTTTCTCATCTTTAGAACCTGGCTAGTAGTGGTACCTTGGAAGGTTGCTGTGATGATCTAATGAATTTTCTAGGCAATAAGCTTGGACAAGCTGGAATGTAGTAAGCTCTAAGTAAGTGCTTGCAGTTTCTTTCATCATTGTCATCCTATACCACATCAGCCATTGGCGAGAGAGGATACCAGCAGAAGCAATAGCAAGATCTAAAACAGCATGGGGTGTTTGGACGATGGCAGGGAGTCTGGAATGGTAGGAACACAGGCTGTGAGTGGGAAAGAAGTTGGGCAGGTATGCTGGGGGTGGAGCGTGAGAGATTGTGGGTGCCAGGCCCCTCGTCTGAATGGTGACGCTTGCAGGTCATGGAAAGCCCTAGTGGGAGCAGGCATGTTAACATGCTTCCGTGTCTCCTTCTTGCTCAGGGATGCTGGGAGGATGCGACATCCTCATCGTTTACAGCCGAGATGCTGAGGAGTGGTGCCAGTACCTCCAGGACCTTTTCCTTTCCAGTCGGCAGGTCCGCAGCCAGAAGACGCTGACTTACAGGCTGAGCCCCAAGACGTCCTTCTGCGCCGAGGACCTGAGCTTCTTTCTCCACGTGCGCTGCATTGTGGTGCTGCTCTCTGCCGAGCTGGTGCAGTGCTTCTGCCAGCCGAGCTTGCTGCCCCTGCTGCAGAGAGCCTTTCATCCTCCGCACCGCGTGGTGCGGCTGCTCTGTGGGGTACAGGACAGCGAGGAGTTCCTGGACTTCTTTCCAGACTGGGCCCACTGGCAGGAGCTCACCTGTGACGACGAGCCTGAGACTTACGTAGCAGCTGTGAAGAAGGCCGTTTCTGAAGGTATGGGTCTCTTCTGGAGTACAGATATGCACGCCCTGGGAAAAAAAGACCCATCCAGGCCTCAGGCATTTCAGGCGAGGCACTGTGGTGTTAATGGTCATCACTCCTATTACAGACTGAATCTAGACCTCACTATGCAAAGAGCCCGGGTCGTATTTGCTGGTTTAGAGCAGCCTATTTCTGGGATGGGATTGTCCCATCCCAGAATAGGGTAGGTTAGGTCTCCTGGGTAGGGTAGGTCTCCTGGACCACAGGAAAGAAAGATGACACTTTTCCCTGGGTTCTGTGCTAGGATAAGCCCTCTTTTTAGAATTGTCTACTGGACAGAGACTCCAGCCTAGAGGGCAGTGGGGGTGGGAGTTTGAGACTTAGTTTGGTGGGGATGTGAGGACTGTGACTTCCAACCTTCCTGTTACAAGCCACTTCCATTTTTTATCATCAGGTGACCTTAAGATTTTGGTCGAAAAGGTGCCTTGGGTAACATGATTATAGAGAAACACCTCCCTCTCTGTTTTCCACCAGCCTAGTTTCTGTCCTTTGTCTGTTTCTCCTTTTAAAATGGGAGAATTCCGAGCCTCTCTGCCGGGACTAATGACTTCAGTGGCCCCAGGAAGTATGACAAATGGTCCGATTAGCAGTGCCGGAAGATGTGCTCTGGGATGGATGCATGTCACAGCTTTTCTTCCTCTTTTTGATTTCTATTTTTGCTTCACTGTGGGCTATGAGCAAGCTATGTGTTTAACTCCTATTCTCTTGCCATTTGAGCTCTTAGACACCTGATGCCAGCAAAGAAACCTGGAAAATAATGGAGTGATGTAACTATCCCCAGTTATCCCTGGTGTGCCTTGGGCATTAAAATTTGACTCCTCCACCCCATGTCGTTTGATTTGTGAATCAAGAATTCACAAATTCTTAGTGACCTTAAAAAGCTAGTAGAGTTCCCAGATGCTTTTATCCCAGGAATGGCCTGCTTCAAACCGATAAATATGACCAGTGATCTAACACAGTAGGATCCCAGGCCATTCTGTAATATAAATGACAAGTGTGAGTATAGAAGATGTCTCACTTGAAATTCCTGGGACTGGGATTTTTCCAGAGTTTGCTTATCTTTACTTCAGAAGGACACAAAGATAGGAAAAAAATGTATAATTCATACTTGCACGATTGTACTTCGTTGGTTTGAGGGGTCTGCTGAAACTCACAGAGAAGTGAGATGCAACTGGTTGTTGCAGAGGATGAGCTTCTGTCACTGCTTAGCGTGAGCTTATGATCTGGGGGGCAGGCTGCTGTGACCCACCTGTCCATCATTCTGCACACTGTGGCTGTGATGTCACTGTACTGGCCTCATGGCATGTGCTCTAACAGACTGTTCTTTCAAATACTATCGTTTTTAAATAGATGGTAAAAGGGATTCTCTGACTATTGTTTGGCTGTGTCTGATGTTCAGATACCTAGATAAATTGATCGCTTATAATATTTTACTTTTCACTAATGACTCTCGCTCAGTGTGCTATGAGCCCTTAGCTTCAAGTGTTTCAGAAGAAATGACATGTTTCACAGTGGTATTTCTGTTCTGAAAGCAAATAACCTCTCATCAGAAAGAGATATTTTAAATGGGAGATTAAAACCAGCTGCTTAGTGGAAAATCTGGGTGGTTCAGAGTCAATGGATACGTAAGGACAAATGGAATCATAGAAAAAGGTATGGAGGAGGATGGCTTGTGCCTCCAGTGTCACTTTCTTATCTGATATTAGATTTGTGAACGTGGAGATTTGGAGTCTCTGTGTGGGGAGGCTAGAATGGCTTAGGTTTGCTTTGGGAATGTCCATAGCCATCACCCTCAGTTGGCCCAGTAATGGGGGACTATATCTCTGATTTTTGTGCTGAACAAGCTTTCTTAACAAACGGAAGACTTAAAGTCTAACGTAGCAAAAATGAGTGACGACATTCTCTTGCCTGGCTCCGATGCTAACTGGATGCCCAATATTGGGCAACTTAAGGAGCCTCTTTGGGTTTCAGTTTCCTTTTTTGTGGGACTTCCCCAGTGGCTGAGACAGTAAAGAATCTGTCTGCAATGCAGGAGACCCGAGTTTGATCCCTGGGTTAGGAACATCCCCTGGAGAAGGGAATTAGCTACTCACTCCAGTATTCTTGCCTGGAGAATTTCATGGACAGAGCAGCCTGGCAGGCTACAGTCCATGGGGTCACAAAGAGTCAGACACGACCAAGCATCTAACACTAACACTTCCTTCTCTTTAAGAGGTGGGCTTATACTTGATCTAAGACACTTTCCAGGGCTGAAACCTATGAGTTCCTTAGACCAGAGAGTCTCAAATACTTTTGAAGCACCACCATCTTGTCCTATTTCATACCTGCTTTGACTTTCCAGAAGCTTAGAGCTAAAACAATGTTTAAGGATCATATTATCCCTATACTACGTTTCTGGTATGAGTTTGTCCTTAGTTATAGTCTCTATAACTTGTGATAATTTATTTTAATATCCCTCTTGTACACATGAGGTTTTCTTAAGGTACTTCAAAATAAAAGTCAAAAATAAAATTTTCATATGCCCCACTAGTACAAGCTGCCCCAGTCCTATGAGAAATGAATACATGAAACTTGTTTCTTTGACTTTCTCTATTAAAACAATTCCAGTGGGAAACATAATGGAAAATTGATAATGGGGATGCACTAATGGTAGAGACAATAATTGTGGGTTTACTGATTGTAGAGCTTTTGAAAGCCACAGGGAAACACATTTCAGGCATCTTTCTAACAACTGAAGTGTGCAAAGATGGGATGGGTGGCTTTTGGAGGTAGTGAGTTCCACATCACTAGGAGTGTGCAAGCAGAGACTGCATGTAAAAGGAATTCATCTTTGGAAACATGGTTAGACCATGTGACCTTCACAATCTTTTGATCATAAAATTCTCTTACCTCAGGTTTCTGGGTTTTTTTTGCTAGGGAAACATGTTTATACTGAATCCAGTCTTCCTCCTTCACCAGATCTCCCTGGGGTTTCTAATTCCCAACTGAAGAAATATTGGTCATATTCCTACTGTAACCCCAACAGAAAATAGCAGGGGGAAAGATTTCAATTCATAATCTATGTAACCCTGGAAAATAGTAAAACTCCAAGAATATTTATATACATTTTAAAAAATTTAAGGTCTTTTGTGAGAAAAGGTGATGAAATAAAATTTTTATTTTAAGGCAGGGTGAGAAAAAATTAACCATCAAACTCTCTCTGTGTATTTGGACCTCTCCTCCCCTCCCCCACGTGCAGTATGCATCCACATTGCACATTGACCCACATTAGCCTGAGCTTCTCAGGAATGGGAGTGCCTGCTCGACCGTAAAGATCAATTTTTTCTATCTTCTGACACTAACAATGTAACTTAAAATAATAGTGTTCTTTCCCAGCTTTGTACAGGGTCATGATGACTAGTTGCTTGCTTTGTCTGTGCCTACCTGGACCATGTATCCTTAATGAACTTTATGTAAAACATCAGTATGTCATTTTGATGTACAGTCCTTTGTCTCAAAAATGTTTGTAACTGTGCCTTTGACTTCTAGCAGGTAGGAGTGTTCTTAGAGCTTTCTGAGAATCTACTTGCTAGGTTATAATCCTCAGTATGGCTCAAATAAAATTCTTTTTGTCTTCTTAACTTGATAATTAGTTGAATTTTTGTCAACAAATATTACTATTTAGTAAGATATTCATTGAGACCATTTAAAATTTAGGCTAAATTTTAGACCACTTAAAATTTAAAATAAGGTTTAAAGATCAAAAGCTTTAGAGAATAGAGCTGGTAATAGAGGTAATAATTTCAGAAACTTGGATTGATTGTGGTGGTTGTTGTTCATGTCTAACTCTTTTGCCACTCCATTTACTGTAACCCACTAGATTCTGTCCATGGGGATTTCCCAGGCAAGAATACTGGAATGGGTTTCCATGCCCTCCTCCAGGGGATCTCCCCATCCCAGGGAACGAACCCGCATCTTCTGCATTAGCAGGCAGGTTCTTTACCACTGAGCCACCAGGGAAGCCCTGAATGAGGTTACAAGTAGTTAATTATACTTTCTCTTGCTGCTGTGTTATCTACATAAGTACTTCTCAAACTTCAGTGAGGGTGAGAGGACCTGGGATTCTTGTCAGTATACAGATTCTTACTCTATGAGTCTGGATGGGACCCAAGATTCTGCATTTCTAACAAGCAGCCAGGTGATGCTGATGCTGCTGGTTAAGGGTCTGCTGAAAACTGAGCTAAGGTCTAAGTCACCCTTCCTCTGTCAAGTCAGTTGTCTTGTACTTCTGTTATGCCTGGATCATTTTCTCAGCTCTCTACTTTTCTGGAAATGAAGGCACTATCTCATAAGGCTGACTCCTGGAGCAGTGTTTATGTAGAAAATAAGACCAGTGTTTGGTAGGCCAGTAGACTTCGGATAGAGTTCTTGAGTTCTCTGCCTGGTCCTTGACTCACAGATTCAATATGTTAGCTCTGACAGCTTTCAACCTCTCAGTTTTCCAGGTATAAATGGTCCTGACATAGGAGTAGGGGTATACTTCCATCACAGTCCTTACTGCTTCTTCATTTAACAGGCATGTTGATCATAATTACTATGGCACTAAAAATGTTTGGGAGGTTTTATTTCCTACCCCCTCTCTCCAAATTTGTCAGTCACCTTAAAACTGAGCAGATGTTTAAATTATAGAGTCTTCAGTGTGTTGTAACAGCCAGTTTATTTCCCAAGGCCTTCATCTGTAAAATGATGGGGTTGGACCAGGTGATTTGGAAGGTTTCTTCCAGTACCCCAGCACTGTAAGACATCATCGTGAGTTTTCTAAATAGATGGCAAATTACTCAGAACCTTTTAACCAGTTCAATTCAGTTCCAAAATGTTTGCAGGGTCATATACCCAGGGCATAAAAGACTGTACTATTGTTCTGAATTGTTTGGATTTGTTAGGTGCTTATTTTAAAATAAGGAAGTGAGAAAAACCCAGGTACAGCGCAGAAATTATTTCCTCTTTTTATAGGTGCTCTATTTTTTTCTTTTTTTCAGGCACTCTATTCTTTACTGCAAATCTCATTGGAATGTAAAAATAGATTCTGTTAGTCTGTGTGGGAGAGGTCTTGATGGGTAACACTGAGTTTTATTTCAAAAGTTCTTATAATTTAGTGTGTCCATATTTGTGTGTGTGTGTGTGTGTGTGTTGAGGGGGAAGGGAAGCGCTGAACCAATTCTTGCAGTATTATTCGGTATTACATTGGAGATCTCGTCTGCTTTCTGACATGTAGTTTCTCTTTACCTCCCCTATCTTTTCTCATGCCCAGAATCATAATGAATTTTGCTTTTTTCACATGGGGAAAATTTAGAAGGATATGTCCACATCTGGCCATTCTTTGTTGATATTAGTATTCTAATCTGATTGTTAAACTGGAGTTTAAAAGGAAAACAATTGAGATACAAATACTTTTAGCTAATCAGATGGATTCCAAAGTCTTCTCCCAGATTTAAAAAGGAACATTTTCTTTTCTGAAATAAGATACAATTGACCCTGGAACAACATGTGGATTAGGGGCACTGACTCCACTGCCCCCACCCATGTAGGCAAAAATCTTTGAGTCATCCTTTGGTATTGGTGGGGGATTGTTGCCAGGACCCATGTAGGACACCAAAATCCATGGATGCTCAAGTCCCACACAGGCCCTTGGTATCTGTGGGTCTGCATTTATGGATTGAACCAACAGGGGATCATGTAGTTGATCATTTTTATTGAAAATGAAATCTGGGCATAACTCGTCAGTGCAGTTAAACCCATGTTGTTCAGAGGTCAACTGTAGTGTATGTTTATCATAATGTTGAGAAAAAGAAAATGAAAAATACATCTGTAGGCTATTTCCAGTTAAAAAAATAATAATGTTGCAATAAATCTCCACACAGCTTTATGCCTAAATCTTTGTCAATCTCTGTGGATTTCCTCCTAGCCAGTCTCCATAGAGCTCCTAGAGATGGTGCTCACCTGCTCTGTGCATCTCCCCACTCTCCCTATGTGACCTGAATTCATGGCCCCTTACTGTGGTTTTTTTGTTGTTGCAATTTATCTACTTATTTTTCTTTCCCTTTATGCCTAAGCCAGTGATTTACGTTTGCAGTTTCTCTCGCAAAGATACTCATATGGAGAACTGCCTTGAACCACTCCTCCTCCTCATGGAAAGAACTAACACTAAGTTGATGCTGTGACAGTTGCTGTAATACGCTGGTCACTTCATGGGTATTTATTTCCCGCCCCCGACAGCCCTGAGTGGGTAGATGGTTTTACCACCAGTTCACAGATGAGAAAACTGAGGTTCAGCAAGGTTCAGTAACTTGCATGAGGACTGGGAGCAGCTCGCATGGAAACACAGGGCCTTCAGACTCATGCTATGCTTTGTCTTGCTCACTTCTAAGCCTCTCCCCCCGACCCTCCTCTTCCTCATGGAGACAAGAAGCAGGAAGAAAGCCTGGGAAAGAGAAAGGATTAAGGACAGTGAGGCTTCCCTGAGTTCTCTAGACCACAGGATCCCAAGTCAGACTTGATATTGGTATTGCCCCCCACTTTGTCTAACATGCTGGCGTCCCCGCCTTACCCTAGATCAACTGAACAAGAATCTCAGAGGTTGGTTCAGACAAAATGAATTTCAAAAAGACTCTGCAGTGGGTTATGCTCTGCAGCCATGCTCTGGAGACTCTGCTCCATGCCTGCAGCCCTGTCCATTGGTTTTCTGGTTGGAGGAGCTGGCAGCAACTCAGGCCTTGTGGGCTGTCACAGGGCAGGTCACGGGGCAGTGTTCCCAGGGGCTAAGAGCCTGGCCAGGTCACAGCTCACTTCCACGTCACAGGCGGCATTTAGACAGGGGAAGAGAGACAGACCCTCCCAGCAAAGGGGAAGTGATTGCACCCTCCTTGCTCTCCTTGGTGTGGCAGCCTCGCTGATGGTAAGTGCATGCTGGCTTCTGGGGCTCCTGTGCTGCCTTGCAGAGACTGAGGGGAGAATCTGATCTGGGGCCTCTTGAGATAGTCAATTTTTGCTCTGCTATCCTGCCTTGTGGCCTTGGGTTGTTGGGTCTGCTCTCTCTCTGCTGTGGTTTAGTCCACACTTAAGGTTCCCCCTTAATTGACCCTTGCAGAAATATGTTTCCTTCACACAGTCTTCCCTTTTGAAATAATCTTTGATTTGGAGAGAAGATGCCCAGCTGGGATGGTAAAATCTGTCCCAGTGTCACTAAAAAGGTCCTTTGGATTTCCCTTGCCAGGTGCCCTGACCACCTCACAGAACGAGATGCTTCCTCCTAGCTACACCTAAAAACAATCAACGAGGACTAAGGCCCAAGATAGATTTTTGTACCCATGGATCTGTACGAATTTCCCACAGAGCTGTGGGCCCAGGTGGCGTTGTGGAATTGGCCACCCCACTGCTTCAAAAGCCACCCAGAGACAGCCTTCTGCTCCCAGTTAGACTTTCTGTGGTCCCTCAAGGAAAATACCTGCAAGTCACTTTGTCAGCTGTGGTTGGTGAGGTGCAGTGAAAAGGGAGTGATGAATGCTGAAGTTTCCACCAGTGTGAGAATCTCAAGATTGCGCCTCTTTCTGTGTAAATTGTCTAATGCAGGCCAGAATGGAAATATCAGATGTAGGAATTTTTTCGGTTGGTTTCTTACCCTGTTGTCTCTGTAGTTTTTGCAACTCACTTCTGCGATTATTGCTAGAGGAGAATACTAGAATGGAGGAGCCATCTGACCTCTGTTTTACCCTTCAAAGCCCTTTTGTAAACATTATCTCATTTGGTCCATGGTTTTTGCTTGTAGTGTTAGTAGCTCAATCGTGTCCAACTCTTTTCAACCTCGTGAACTGTAGCCTGCCAGGCTCCTCTGTCCATGGGATTCTCCAGGCAAGAATACTGGAAGGGGTTGTCATTTCCTTCTCCATTCCCAACCCAGGGATTGAACCTGGGTCTCCTGCATTGCATTTTCTTATAAGGCACACATTATTATCATCACCGTTTTAAAGATGAGGAAAACAAGGCCTGGCAGGTTCACACAGCTGTTGTTCCATTAGAGCAGGATCAGGTCAAGCCCTCCTGCCTTATAGTCCCAGGACTATTTTCTTATCCAGACATTATAGGGAGCCTTCCATTCTCAAGGCCCTGTGCTAGGTGCTGAAAGGGAAGGGAAGCCAGATATAGTCATTGCTTTAATAGTCTCTGCGTTCTAGACCAGCACTATTCAAAAAGGGTATAACACAAGCTACATGTGAAATTTCAAGTGTTCTAGTAGCCATAGTAAAAAAAAGTAAACACTAGAATAAAAAGAAGCAAGTGAGTAAATTTCAATAATGTGGTTTACTTAGCCCAATTTATCTAAAATTTCAACCTATAACCAATGTAAAATTATTAATTAAATGTTTTCTATCCTTTTCTTCATACGAAATCTTTGAAATCTGGTGTGTGTTTTACACACAGAGCACCCATTTTAACTGTTCAATAGCCACATGTGGCCAGTAGCTATCATATTGGACAGTGTAGATAAAAAACGATGCTTCTTAGAGAACTGGGGGCCATATCTGTTAATATTTTAATACATGAAATGTCATATATGTTTTTAGAAATGTTTGTCCTGGTTTTTTAATTAATTTATTCAGTCAGTCGTTCAGCAAGTCTTGAATGAGCGTCTGTCCTGCGCTAGTGAGGAACATCCATTCATTCTTGCCTTTCCTTTTTCGTCTCCTCTTTCTGGCTTTTCTTCCTCCTTCCTCCCCTTTCTTTGTCTCTTTCTATATTTTGTCAGCTGTTTGGCTATGTTCCCAGGCTCTGCAAGTATACACTGGGTAAGACAAAATTAACTTTGATTAACAGCAGAATTTCTGTCCTTGGAATGACCAGTTTATCATATATACTAGTGAGACTGGACTCCTGGCAACGTATCTGAAGGCAAAAGCTAACCAGGGTGCTTCTGTCTGTTTACCTACCTACCTACCTACTCATCTATCTAAATTTTTCAAGTATGTATAGAGCAGCATTTATATATATTTATGCCAATGTATATGTATCTATGTATTTTATACTGGTTTATGAACTTTTTCACTGCAAGGATACACAAGGAATTGTTGATAGTGGTTGCCTTTTGGTGGATGGAGGACATTTTGAACTTTTTATTCTAGACATTTCTCCAGTGTTTTAATTTTTCTACGATGCTAATTTTTACTCTTTGAGATCTGAAAAGAGAAAACTGATGGGGTCATGGGGATTTTATGAACCTAGAGGAACGAGCTGGACTAATACCCAACGACTCCAAGTAGGTTGAGTTTCAGGTTCAATTCCTTTGTGCAGACTCCTGGGCCTGTTTCTCAGCTTCGTTAGATTGATCTTCTGGGTAAGGGGAAGTGACACTGGCTTGCTTATTGCTGTAATGACCGTCCCATCAGTCACTCTATGTGGGCTCTGCTTGAAAAGAGGGAACAGCCGCTTACCACTGAGTCATAGCTTTACTCTTCTCAAATGGAATTTGACTCTTGTGGAATTCAGATTGCTGTCTCCTTAGGTTACTTCAGTCTTTGTGACAAGAAATAAGAGAATGTGGGTGTATATTTCACAGACTTTGACACCAACTGGCTGTGCCACCTTGGGCAAGTCACCTGGCCACCCTGGACCTGTTTTTGTCCTCGTTAAAATGCCAGGAGGTGCACAGATTGACATCTCAGACCTTTAAAGTCATGAAATTCCATGGTTCCAACCACACGTAATTTTAAATATCTTACATTTCCTTGTTCTCAATCTCATATTTTTCAAAATCCCATCAAGGTATTGTATATTATTTCAGCTAACAAGTTATCCATTCCAACAGAATTTAAATAGAACTTTAAATGACATGAAAATAGCTTCCTGTTTATGGACATTAGCCTAAATTCAGTCTTAGAAGAACATAGCAGTATGCCATTATCTGTGTGGGAATGAAAGAATGCATGTATTTCACATTTTGTATATATTGTTTATTGTGGATGTGTAGCTACATGGTTGTGTCTCACAGGAAGATAATGGGGGCAAGGGAAATGGGGGCAAATGTGCATGACAGAATGGCTCTGCTAACTTCCCTATTTTTACAGGATGTTTTCTCAGTTTTTCAATTTAATTTCCATTGCCATTCACATGACTGAGAGTGTGTCTGAGATGGCTGAGGAAATAGGATGGTTCATGCTGTAAATGACTCTTTATCTGCCCATTGGAGACATTATTGAAACCATGGCAGCCTTGTCATATAAACTTGCTAATTTAGCCAGTTTGGTAAAATTTAGATGTGAACAGTGATCAGCTGATTTTCTAAGACACAGAAAAATGAAAACAATTAATAATCGATAAAGTTGCCTTTTCTGTAGGGGAAAAAGCCATTTGGAGACTGTTTTACTTTCACTGTATTTATGTTTTTAAAGAAAATACTTGTCTCCACTGACAGATGTTGTGTGCTCAGTAAATGGTAGTGGATGGAAGAGTGGCTCGGCGGGTGCATCCATGGATTGTTGCCTTTTTCCTTATTCTTGAGCCCATTTTGAAGGTCCTAGTTGGAGAAAAAGATATCCTTCCTGTGGGCTTCCTTCGTAAGGAGCCTGTGCTGCTGGTGCCGTGTGGATCATCAGCTGTTTCCATGGGGCAGATTTGTCCTGTGGTCACATAGTCAGGGTGTGTCTGAACAGAAACTCGGATTCAGAGCAAGACAGCATCTACTGAGTGCATCTTGTTTTTTGCTGTGTCCACACTTAAACATATACCAGATATGACCGCCTATCCCAGAAAAAGAACCAGGTATGCTATTATAGAGGCCAGCTAGTAACTTGAATTATTAACTCCATGGGGGTGTGCATGGGTCATTAGTAGCAGAAATTAAATTGAGTGCGTCCTTTTGAAGGAGAGCATTGAAGCGAAGACATCTGAAGTGTTCAGAAGAAACCTCTAGAACTGGCTTAGTGGTTTTGGGAATTCCTTGATTTCTTTTTTCCCCTGGGTTTGTACCTTCTACATTTGTGTATCTTCCTTATCACTCTTTCAAGATTAGACCCATACTAGCCTTTCATTTAAAAGAATGCTGGTTGAACGTGCATATTTTGTCTGCCAAGTTGCCAGTATCATAAACAGATTGCTGGCTCGCTCTCTAACATCTGATAACACAGGAAATAGAGGGGAAGCTGATGATGAAATGAAAATGCTCTACTTTTAAACTGGACTAAAACAAGTTTCCTTTTATATATATATATCAGCTAATGTTTGAGGCTGTAGCTAAAGTTAAAGCTTGCAGTGGAACTGACATTCATCAAAACTAGCAGATAGAATATCAGTGTTTTGGTTTTTTTTTTGAGTGTGTAAAATGTGGGGACACATTTTTTGTTGCAGGTTATGGCATTTAGCATCACAAGTGGAGTTGTAACCTGAAAAGAAAGCTAGATTCTTTGTTGGTGTTGAGCCAAAAGACACAACCTAGGCAATGGTAACCCACTCCAGTACTCTTGCCTGGAAAATCCCATGGATGGAGGAGCCTGGCAGGATACAGTTCATGGGGTCAATACAAGTCGGACACGACTGAGCGACTTCACTTTCACTTTCACGCATTGGAGAAGGAAATGGCAACCCACTCCAGGGTTCTTGCCTGGAGAATCCCAGGGACGGGGGAGCCTGGTGGGCTGCCGTCTATGGAATCACACAGAGTTGGACACGACTGAAGTGATTTAGCAGCAGCAATAGCCAAAGATCAAGAGAACGATTTATTATTACTTGTAGCAAGTAAGGAGGACTCTGGGGATCTTTCCTGAGCTGTGTCTCCCTAAACAGCCAAACTGGGGCAGCTTAGAATACATGCATGTTCATGAAAGGGCTGGAGCAGAGAATCTGGGCACAGAACTGGGGCAAAGGTGGAGTCCAAGCTTTAGTTGACTGAATTCAGGAGGGTCAGCTTCATCCTCCACCTGGGTTGGGGCCTTAGTTCCTGTAGAACTCAAAGATATATGGTCATGTGTCGCCCTTGAGGAGGAACTAGGACTCTGCTTTATCACGCACTGTTGTTTGACTGCCTTCTCTTTGCTTCTTTAAAATCATAGATTACTGGAAATTACCTGCCAGTCCAGTGGTCCTGCTTTCATTGCTGGGGCCTGGAGTTCCATCTCCGGTTGGGAAACGAAGATCCCATAAGCCACATGGCACAGCCAAAAAAGAAAAAGGAAAACAAAAAGATCATAGATTACTGTTCAAGGGCAAACATTGCGGCCAGGCTGAGATCACAAAATACTTAGGCCGAAAGGGCTTCTCTAAAGTCAAGAAAGTCATTCCTGGTTTTCTTTCCAGGGACCCTCTGACCCATTTGCTTACAGAGTCAGCCTGTTACTTTTTCTAAAACAGAGCCCCCCTTTTCATTTTCTAAAACTGTCTGAATATCATCTCTTAAAGCCTTGGTTTGTTGCTAGAGAAGGTCTCCAGTTCTGATTATAAAGCATTTTTATAGGAGAAGTTTTCGGGCAAAAGGTAATGTTGAAATAATCATACAGTAGTTGGGCAGCCTAAATGTTTATTTTCATTTTGAATTCAGAGTCCTATAGACTATAGAAATCCTTTGATATTGTTTCACTCCAATCTCTTCCATGGTACAGGGTGTTCAGTTGATTAAAACTTGCCCATGCTCTGGAAACAGTCTAGCTTTAGAGTCTCTAATCGCAAAAGAGGGACAGGGAGCCGTGCAGTCAACAAGATGGAAATATAGAATATTAACATGAGAAAAGGCAACTTTGGGATCATCTGGCTCAGCCTCTCTAGTTTGAAAGGAACAAAGTAGGACTCAGAGAGGTAGAAGAATTGCCCGGTGTTACACAGTTAATGGCAGAGATGAGCATGTTAATTTATGTTTCTAGTCAACAAATATTTATGGAGCTAATGGAGTGCCTCCCATAGTAGTGGCACTCTGCAATGTACTGGGAAGACCTGATGGAAAAGTCATACTCAAGCCCTGCTCTTCAAGAGATTATGTGTCCTAGAGGTAGAGGGCGACTAAACAGCCAGTTGTTCTTTTAATTACTTAATGCCAAGAGGGTACAGCATTAAGAAGCAGAAGTCAGAGAGCTCCCCATGAATAATAAAGGGGATCTGTGGTTTTCTAAGGGCCCTGTCGATAGTTCCTTACTCTCATCCATTAAGGAAAGAATGAATTTCCTGAGCATCCATCTTGGAAAAAAGAAGAAAAGGCATGGCTGTAGATATGGCAAATATTATACACCTGCTTGCTGCTGCTGCTGCTAAGTCGCATCAGTCGTGTCTGACTCTGTGCGACCCCATAGATGGAAGCCCACCAGGCTCCTCTGTCCCTGGGATTCTCCAGGCAAGAACACTGGAGTGGGTTGCCATTTCCTTCTCCAATACACCTGCTTATCTAATGGTAATGAGTTGCCCAAATTAACCATGGCTTTCAGGCAGGGCTTTCTCCAAGTAGTAGTGATTAGTTAGTTAGTTCAGTCGCCAGTCGTGTCCGACTCTTTGTGACCCCATGAATCGCAGCACGCCAGGCCTCCCTGTCCATCACCAACTCCCAGAGTCCACCCAAACCCATGTCCATCGAGTCAGTGATGCCATCCAACGATCTCATCCTCTGTCGTCCCCTTTTCCTCCTGCCCCCAATCCCTCTGGCATCAGAGTCTTTTCCAATGAGTCAGCTCTTCGCATGAGATGGCCAGAGTACTGGAGTTTCAGCTTCAGCATCATTCCTTCCAAAGAACACCCAGGGCTGATCTCCTTTAGAATTGACTGGTTGGATTAAGACTGTATAAAAATTTACATAGTTTTACTTAATTTTAAAATGAGCATTTTGATCATTTCTTTAAGTTTGTAGACAGCAGTGACATTGAGAGGTATTTATTACTATGTTCCCACAATTTGGAACTTTTACATTCTTGTTTACCTAACTGTGAGTTGGTTGGAAGGACAGGCTAAAGATAAGTTGAAAATGAATAAGAATCAATATAAAATCCTATACAGCATTGAAGAAAATAATTAAGCAGTTGTACAAGAGCAGGATGAAGGAATATATATGTAAGAGTTGTGCATGTAAGTTCTGGTGGTTTTAGTTGAAGGCAATCTAAGCATGTTCAACTGTTGCCTCCAACTGGGAGTGACCAGTTGGGAAGCTTTCCCACTGATGATGGAACCTTGAGTCAAAACAATCTTGACAGCCTGAACCTGGCTCCAATCCAACATACAATATTTTACAAGGCTAGGTGTTTATTTGCAATTAGATCTCAAACCTCATCCCCCAACCCTAAACAAAACTGAACTATAGAATTAAAGCATGGTGGAGGAAAAATCCTGGCTTCCATGGTTTACGTGAAGAAGAGGTGGGGATCTGAGGTAACCACATGCTCATTATGAATCAGCAAGGTGGCACACCTGCTCTAAGATGCAGTCTTGAGCTTCCCTTCTGAACAACAGCCAGACTGGAAGAAATGATGGGCCTTGTTGCGTTACACCCAGACTGTAGCTACCCATCTGGAGTAGCTGTTGGCAGAAGGTGAGGGAGTGGAAAGTTAGGTTAGGGGGATGAGGAATCCTATAAGCCAAAGCTGTCTCTTTGGGGGGCCTACTTAGAAAGCTGAGTGTATTACTCTGGACTTTTTTGCTTGTAAGGAGAGAGCCCTGACCTGGGCCCAAGAGGAATTAATTAAGCTGTGGGAAGCGTAGGAGTGTTAGTCCTCAGAGATAACGTGGAACTAAAGACTTGAATTCCAGAGTTACCTTTCCACCTCTCTTCCTGTGTCTCTCTGCACACTGGACTCATCCTCTGATGAGGCATCTCCAAGAAGGAGAATTAAAGCTCCTAGGAACTGCCATTCCTCAGTCCTCCAATTCCAGCTCCAGAGAGGGATTGACACATATTCTCTCAGGTCCCAGGGTAAAATCAAACTAGTTGAACTTGGGTCAGGTGCCTTACTCTAGGCCAAGGAGATTGGAGGACTATGAATGGCCCATTTGATAGCCCAGGGAGTGGGATTTCTAAAAAACTTGGCAGCTTCCACTTAAACCACTTGGTGAGAGTGGAGGGTTAGGGAATTTTCCCGAAGAGGATCTGATATTCTGTCCTTATCAATGGATGCAAAAGACAATCACCACATAGCCTGGATGGAGTGGAGTTTGGAGGAGAATGGATACATGCATATGTATGGCTGTCTTTTTGCTGTCCGCCTGACTATCACAGCATTGTTAACTGGCTATTGTTGTTTGGTTGCTAAGTTGTGGCTGACTCTTTGTGACCCCATGGACTGTACCCCTCCAGGCTTCTCTGTCTATGGGATTTCGCAGGCGAAATACTGGAGTGGGTTGCCATGCCCTCCTCCAGGGTTTCTTCCCAACCCAGGGATCGAATCTGCATCTTCTGCATTGGCAGGCAGATTCTTTACCCCTGAGCTACCAAGGAAGCCACTAATTGGCTACACTCCAACACAAAATGAAAAGTTTGTTTTTTGTTTTTTCTTTAAAGACAGTTGTCTCGATGAGGGATCTGGAAACTTGCCTGTGCCTAAGGAAACAGAGGAACTAACTGAGGGTGTTATAGAATTATAGAATTTGGGGCTAGAGTAAAAGGGAGGCTCACTTTTGTCAAAGGACTTGCCCAAGGATGCTTAGCTGGGTGGAGACAAAAGCCCAGGCCTCTAACTCTGAACTTGGAGTTTCATCCAGTACACTCGATTGTCTTCCTAAAGAAGAAATCAAGGGAAGACAAGAAAATTACCTTCAAACATTTGAAGGACTGGTGTGTGGAAATAAGAATGGTGTTGTTCGATGATGCTTCAAAGGTCAGGTGAGAATTCATGGGCAGTGGTAACCGAAAAGCAGAATTCTGCTAGATTTAAGGAAGAATGTCAACACCCGAAGTGGCTAAGCAATGGAGCCCGCTTCCTCAGGAGGTGGTGGCCAGAAGTCCTGTTGTCAGAAGCCTTCGGGCTAAAGACTGCATCTTAGAGCAGTCATGCTACCTGGCTGAGCCATAGTGAGCACATGGCCACCTCAACCCCCAGACAAAGATGTTTATCCAAACATCCGGCCGTGGTGCTAAAGAAGGAGTCCCTCAAATCCCTTCCCACCCAGAGACACTGTCAATTACAAACCTGGGTGGTGTTGCTTTTTACTTTTTTCCTACAGCTTCCTCCAGTTGCATCGTGTTTACAGTGTGAGATGCTGTGCTGACCGTTTTATAATGATTATCTCACTGAATCTTCACCTTATCATCTCCATTTCACATCTGAGGCACAGAAACATAAAGTCGCTTTCCCAATGGCACGTGAAAACTTTGTTCTTGCTCCAATGCCCTAGACTTAACCACTGCATTCAATGGCATTTCAAAACTACTTGCTTCCAGTTCCGTTTTTACAGTATCTCTATCAGGCGTCCTCAAAGTGTGATCCTGAAAACACCCTCGTGAGAACTGTATATTTTGGGGTTTGTTGGAGAACCAAATATTTTTGAAGCTCATATTTTTGTAAATATTCACATTCCCCATGTATTTGAACCCTACATTTTCGGTAAATGTTTATGTTCCTGAGCCCTACCTGCTACCCAAGGAACCAGAATGTTTGTGTGGAATGGATTGGAAATATGTATTTCGATTACATCCAAGTACTCAGTATGATTCTGATGGACAGTAACGTTTGAGAACCACTGGTCTAGATCTTTCTAGGGAAAACTGGAGGGTAGACCGGGTCCTGAAAAGCTCCATAATTCTCTAAACAGCTTAGACTATCTTCTAAAGGCCATGGGGAGACCGTGAAGAGCTAAAAGTCGAATCTGACATGATCTAGATTGATTTTCAGTAAGTTCAGTCTGGTGGCTGTGTGGGCATGGCTAGGCCAGACTGGGCAGAAGGCTCTTGTATCCTTCATGGGAGAGGTTGGGTGGAGAGCTAAATGTAAACAGATCCTACTGAAATGAGACATGGAACCCAGGTTACATGCAGATTTTCTGATGAAATATTACAGTCAATTTCCAAAGGCTCGTGTGAGTATTTTCTTGAGATAGCATCAAATGCTAAGTTCCTCTGACATCATATTCTTGCCCTTTGATTCTTATCACCAGCCCTCCTTTACTATCAGTGGTAATACCCTCGAGAGCGCAGGCGGTGTGTTTGCGCAAGGCCTCACCTCCGGTGGGTGGGGAGTGATGGCTGGCTCGAAGGAGCAGAGACCTAGTATAGCCTATTGAATAAACAAGGAAAGCACCATGGTGTGTGGGGGTGGGCTAGGGTTGTTTGTCCCTAAATCTGTACATAACCAGGGGTTAGTACTATTAGTCACTCAGTCATGTCCGACTCTTTGCAACCCCATAGACAGTACCCCGCCAGACTCCTCTGTCCATGGAGTTCTCCAGGCAAGAATACTGGAGTGGGTTGCCATTCTCTTCCCCAGGGATCTTCCCAACCCAGGGGTTGAACCCAGGGCTCCTACATTGCAGGCAGATTCTTTACCATCTGAGCTATCAGGGAAACCAAGGGTGGTGAGAGCATTAAATAGTTGTGACCAACCAGCCATACCAAACAGAGGGTGAATTGCCTGAGAGCTGTGGGTGTTTTAATGGATACTGTGAAATGCCATTATGCTTCTAAGAGGGTAAGGAAGGCCCTGGTTTTTCTCTCTATCCTGTACTTCACTGGCTTCCCTGGTGGCTCAGACAGTAAAGAATCCACCTGCAATGCAGGAGACCGGGTTCTACCCCTGAGTCGGGTAGATCTCCTGGAGGAGAACATGGCAACCCACTCCAGTATTCTTGCCTGGAAAGTCTCATGGATAGAGGAGCCTGGTGGGCTACAGTCCACGGGGTCGCAGAGGCGGACACGACTGAGCAACTGAGCACCGCTGCCCATCTTTAGGCCCTGATATCCATGCTTTCTCCTCTCTCTGGACTTCAGGACTCGTTTGCAGGACATCCACAGGTAATACTCATTTATCTAGTCGTTTCCCAAATTTCGAATGGGTTCCCCAGGTAAGAGTTTAAATTCTGTAGGAGTGGGGCCTGTGTATTATTCCATGGGATTCTCCACTGTGCCTAGCACAGTGAGGGAACACGGAGATCTTAATAAATGCTACTGAGTTGGTTGGCTGCTTGGCTGAAGTATCGGAGGACAGATATTATAGTTACTTTGCAACTGAAGCCGCTTTGACAGAGTGATTAAATTACTCTCTCAGTAGGGTCACAGTCATTATCCATCACAAATGTACATTGACTGCCTACATCCTGAATTGTTCAGAAAAAAAAAATGCTTTTAGAACACTCATGATCTAAATAAGGAATCAAATGCAGTTTCATATTTGCTTCAGGTGATCTTGCTGCCCTTCCATTATTGTGTATTTATTAAACACCCACTCAGTGAATGCAGTGAGGACTTGGTGCTCTATTAGATGCTCTGGAGGCATTACAGATTCTGTAGGAAACACAGGCTGCACTCTCAAGAATCCTCACAAACAAAGCTGGTATGTGGGCATTTCTCTGTCAAAGAACAGTTTCAGTGTCTAGGACTCGCTCCTAAACGTGGGGGATGGGAACAGGTTTCGGCCTTACCGTTCTCCCCTTTTCCCACCTGTGTTGTCAGAATTAGCTCAGAACTTGAGCACAGAAGAGGACTCTGGAGAGGAAGAAATCAGTTGGCCAAGGCACTTAAGTCTAAGACCTGGAGGCAGGAGGGCCAGGGTTCTAGTCCTGGCTTTGGTATCCAGTTCTGGGGTTGGGGGCAAGATTCCCCGAGACCCCATTTCATTATCTGTGAAATGTGGTGAAAATGCCCACCTAACAAGATCAGATGATGGAAACACACGGCCCCCAACTCCCCCACAGCCTCCTCCTTCCCCCAGGTTCATATCTGCTCTTTGATCGGCATTTGTCTGATGAGTTTGTTCCCCTCTTTCTATCTTCATGACGACTGGTTTGGTTTTAAGCCCTGATCATTTCTTGTCACAGAAACTGTTTCTTTTATTTTATGGTAATTTTTATTTTTTTTTAAGTTTTAGAAATCTCAAAAATTATAAAGGTAATACATGCTTGTTATAAAAAAATTTTTAACCATTAGAAATCTGTAGAGGAAAAAGTGGAAATATTTGTCTGCTTCCCCAAATCCTCATTCTCTTAGAGGTAACGACCATAAACAGTTTAGTGTGCCTTTCCAGATCATCTTTATACATTTATAAAATCCACACAGACTTTTTTCTCTATAAATAGAATCATTGTATACATTATTATTCTTGATTTTCTTTCAATTAATTGATCCTTTCTTGTGAATTTATAACATATATACACATAAACTCCTTTTTTTTAAACAAAGTAGATTATTATATACATTGTTTTGCAGCTTGCTTTTTATCTGACCTCATGAAGAAGGCAATGGCACCCCACTCCAGTACTCCTGCCTGGAGAATCCCATGGACGGAGGAGCCTGGTAGGCTGCAGTCCATGGGGCTGCTGAGGGTCGAACACGACTGAGCGACTTCACTTTCACTTTTCACTTTCATGCGTTGGAGAAGGAAATGGCAACCCACTCCAGTACTCCTGCCTGGAGAATCCCAGGGATGGGGGAGCCTGGTGGGCTGCCGTCTA
Source organism: Oreotragus oreotragus (assembly GCA_006410675.1). Taxonomy (NCBI): domain Eukaryota; kingdom Metazoa; phylum Chordata; class Mammalia; order Artiodactyla; family Bovidae; genus Oreotragus; species Oreotragus oreotragus. The sequence continues at coordinate 36,202 of SJYX01013672.1, forward strand.
TGGGGTCACACAGAGTTGGACACGACTGAAGTGACTTAGCAGTAACAGCATGGACAACTGTCTTTTAATTGGTCTTCGTGTTTCCATTTCATACCTCTCCAGCCCATCCTCCACTAAACTGCCAGAAGACTTTCCTAAATCCAGATGGGGAACCATTGACTACAGGATAATGTCTAGACTTCTTAATATGAAGAGTTCAAAGCTCTATACCATCTGTCCCCCTGCTGACTTCTGTAATTTTATTGCAGTATTAGATTTGTTGTTGTTAGCAGCAGAAACTTTTAGTTCCCTGAACAAAACCTGTGTATACCCACAGTGCTTAAAACAGGTAGACACGGAGCTCTTGGGGTTAATGTGTCCATTGGTGGGGCCTACAGACCCCAGCTGTCAGGGACCCTTCCCTGTACCCTAAGCACAATTCTCTATTTTGCTTTATATTCTCTTATGGCTTGTTGGTCCTTCTGAAATCATCCTAAAAAGATCAGAGATGTATACTAACTATCCCAATTTCTCTTTATTCATTACAGGACTGCAGCTCAATAAAGAACAAAATCTGGGGGCTTTCCCTGGTGGTTTGGTGGTTAGGATTCAGTGCTTTCATTGCCATGGCCCTAGGTTCAATCCCTGGTCAGGGAGCTAAGATTCAGCAAGTCACGCAGTTCATGGCCAAAAAACCCCCAATAAACTTGGAAGCTTTTTGTTAACCTTGTTACTGGGAAAAAATGAATTCCATATGTGTTAACTTTTTGTGACATGTCCTGAATGATTCCTTGACGATTCTAAGATGTCCAAACTTAGACATGGAGATTTAGAAAGCCATTTTGGGGGACTCATTCTTGTCTCATTAGGCATTCTCCTATTATTGACCTTTCTCTTTGTTCTGGAGTAACTATTGTATTATGTTTCGATCTTTATGATCCAAAGACTGTGAGATCCTTTAGGATTGAAACAAGAAGATCTATTAGAGGACAGCTGTCCATGAACTAAGAAAGAGAGCTGCAAAACAAAATGAATCCAGCTGAGTAGTCCCAGTATCTGGCTCAGTGCCTGGCACATAATAAATGTTCAATAATCTTTTCATCCCCAGAAAGCATGTTGGGTATGACAGTTCCCTTGGCAACACGGAGGAAGAGACACAGTCGTTCCTATCGCCAGGTGTGTGAGGCCCATAGTTTGCTGTTGATATAGCTTTGGAAATGGCCCCCAGGACTGTAGCAGGTGAGGCTGGTCAGCATCTCTTCTTGCCGAACCACAGCCAGGCTTCCTCTGCTCCTCCCAGCTGCATGGACCGTAACAGAAGGGGAAACCTGAGGTGCTCTCTCTTTGCTTAATTCACACCAGTGATAGGCTTGTGCATCTTGAGTTTGATGACCACTGGATGACCACCCAAAAACCATGCTGGGATTATTTTAGATTTAACACCAGTCGTAAGAAAGTCTGAAAAAAAAAAAATCAAGACATAAATAACTCAAGCTGAATTTTGTGGCTTTTGTGGATCTATTTATGTATGTTTTTCAAAAGCAGTAAATCTACAGCCTTAAGATACTCAAAATGACATTCTTTGCTTCTTTTGACCTCAAAAGCTACATGTCTGTTTTATTACTAGGAGGCTGTGTTGGAGGAGATTGAAATCTTCCTACTTATCTTTAAAAAAGCAAAAACAAATGAAAAGCCAAGAACCCCTCTGTTGGTTGCAATGCATGTATTGGATGGGCTCTTCAACTGTTAGAAAAGGATTGACGTTTATCCTCACTCTATCTTATTAATTGGCAGCTGGCATATCCATCAAAGAGTGTCATCTCAAATGTTCTGACCTCTGAATTCTGTGATCATATTTATGTTTTACATTTCTTACCCTTCTTGGTCCATTTTTTTCTAATAGGGAATGTGTTCAGTTGGTCCATCTTTTCTGGTCAGTTGGAAGGTACCCATTCTGTCTTAAATTCTGCTGATTCTGCCTCAGCCTTTTTTCTTAAGATCATTGACACCAGTTTGTTGGTCTTTGAGTGCATTGGGGGGTCTTCTTTTTGATTATTCCTCTACACTGCCCTAGGTAACTCAGAGGCGTGCATCTCCTCACTCCTCCTCCAGCACTGCCCAGGCTCCCCCCACCATGGTCTTGTAGAGCAGCGTAATAGTGGATGGAAGAGTGGCTCGGCGGGTGCATCCATGGATTGTTGCCTTTTTCCTTATTCTTGAGCCCATTTTGAAGGTCCTAGTTGGAGAAAAAGATATCCTTCCTGTGGGCTTCCTTCGTAAGGAGCCTGTGCTGCTGGTGCCGTGTGAATCATCAGCTGTTTCCATGGGGCAGATTTGTCCTGTGGTCACATAGTCAGGGTGTGTCTGAACAGAAACTCGGATTCAGAGCAAGACAGCATCTACTGAGTGCATCTTGTTTTTTGCTGTGTCCACACTTAAACATATACCAGATATGACCGCCTATCCCAGAAAAAGAACCAGGTATGCTATTATAGAGGCCAGCTAGTAACTTGAATTATTAACTCCATGGGGGTGTGCATGGGTCATTAGTAGCAGAAATTAAATTGAGTGCGTCCTTTTGAAGGAGAGCATTGAAGCGAAGACATCTGAAGTGTTCAGAAGAAACCTCTAGAACTGGCTTAGTGGTTTTGGGAATTCCTTGATTTCTTTTTTCCCCTGGGTTTGTACCTTCTACATTTGTGTATCTTCCTTATCACTCTTTCAAGATTAGACCCATACTAGCCTTTCATTTAAAAGAATGCTGGTTGAACGTGCATATTTTGTCTGCCAAGTTGCCAGTATCATAAACAGATTGCTGGCTCGCTCTCTAACATCTGATAACACAGGAAATAGAGGGGAAGCTGATGATGAAATGAAAATGCTCTACTTTTAAACTGGACTAAAACAAGTTTCCTTTTATATATATATATCAGCTAATGTTTGAGGCTGTAGCTAAAGTTAAAGCTTGCAGTGGAACTGACATTCATCAAAACTAGCAGATAGAATATCAGTGTTTTGGTTTTTTTTTTGAGTGTGTAAAATGTGGGGACACATTTTTTGTTGCAGGTTATGGCATTTAGCATCACAAGTGGAGTTGTAACCTGAAAAGAAAGCTAGATTCTTTGTTGGTGTTGAGCCAAAAGACACAACCTAGGCAATGGTAACCCACTCCAGTACTCTTGCCTGGAAAATCCCATGGATGGAGGAGCCTGGCAGGATACAGTTCATGGGGTCAATACAAGTCGGACACGACTGAGCGACTTCACTTTCACTTTCACGCATTGGAGAAGGAAATGGCAACCCACTCCAGGGTTCTTGCCTGGAGAATCCCAGGGACGGGGGAGCCTGGTGGGCTGCCGTCTATGGAATCACACAGAGTTGGACACGACTGAAGTGATTTAGCAGCAGCAATAGCCAAAGATCAAGAGAACGATTTATTATTACTTGTAGCAAGTAAGGAGGACTCTGGGGATCTTTCCTGAGCTGTGTCTCCCTAAACAGCCAAACTGGGGCAGCTTAGAATACATGCATGTTCATGAAAGGGCTGGAGCAGAGAATCTGGGCACAGAACTGGGGCAAAGGTGGAGTCCAAGCTTTAGTTGACTGAATTCAGGAGGGTCAGCTTCATCCTCCACCTGGGTTGGGGCCTTAGTTCCTGTAGAACTCAAAGATATATGGTCATGTGTCGCCCTTGAGGAGGAACTAGGACTCTGCTTTATCACGCACTGTTGTTTGACTGCCTTCTCTTTGCTTCTTTAAAATCATAGATTACTGGAAATTACCTGCCAGTCCAGTGGTCCTGCTTTCATTGCTGAGGCCTGGAGTTCCATCTCCGGTTGGGAAACGAAGATCCCATAAGCCACATGGCACAGCCAAAAAAGAAAAAGGAAAACAAAAAGATCATAGATTACTGTTCAAGGGCAAACATTGCGGCCAGGCTGAGATCACAAAATACTTAGGCCGAAAGGGCTTCTCTAAAGTCAAGAAAGTCATTCCTGGTTTTCTTTCCAGGGACCCTCTGACCCATTTGCTTACAGAGTCAGCCTGTTACTTTTTCTAAAACAGAGTCCCCCTTTTCATTTTCTAAAACTGGATATCATCTCTTAAAGCCTTGGTTTGTTGCTAGAGAAGGTCTCCAGTTCTGATTATAAAGCATTTTTATAGGAGAAGTTTTCGGGCAAAAGGTAGTGTTGAAATAATCATACAGTAGTTGGGCAGCCTAAATGTTTATTTTCATTTTGAATTCAGAGTCCTATAGACTATAGAAATCCTTTGATATTGTTTCACTCCAATCTCTTCCATGGTACAGGGTGTTCAGTTGATTAAAACTTGCCCATGCTCTGGAAACAGTCTAGCTTTAGAGTCTCTAATCGCAAAAGAGGGACAGGGAGCCGTGCAGTCAACAAGATGGAAATATAGAATATTAACATGAGAAAAGGCAACTTTGGGATCATCTGGCTCAGCCTCTCTAGTTTGAAAGGAACAAAGTAGGACTCAGAGAGGTAGAAGAATTGCCCGGTGTTACACAGTTAATGGCAGAGATGAGCATGTTAATTTATGTTTCTAGTCAACAAATATTTATGGAGCTAATGGAGTGCCTCCCATAGTAGTGGCACTCTGCAATGTACTGGGAAGACCTGATGGAAAAGTCATACTCAAGCCCTGCTCTTCAAGAGATTATGTGTCCTAGAGGTAGAGGGCGACTAAACAGCCAGTTGTTCTTTTAATTACTTAATGCCAAGAGGGTACAGCATTATGAAGCAGAAGCCAGAGAGCTCCCCATGAATAATAAAGGGGATCTGTGGTTTTCTAAGGGCCCTGTCGATAGTTCCTTACTCTCATCCATTAAGGAAAGAATGAATTTCCTGAGCATCCATCTTGGAAAAAAGAAGAAAAGGCATGGCTGTAGATATGGCAAATATTATACACCTGCTTGCTGCTGCTGCTGCTAAGTCGCATCAGTCGTGTCTGACTCTGTGCGACCCCATAGATGGAAGCCCACCAGGCTCCTCTGTCCCTGGGATTCTCCAGGCAAGAACACTGGAGTGGGTTGCCATTTCCTTCTCCAATACACCTGCTTATCTAATGGTAATGAGTTGCCCAAATTAACCATGGCTTTCAGGCAGGGCTTTCTCCAAGTAGTAGTGATTAGTTAGTTAGTTCAGTCGCCAGTCGTGTCCGACTCTTTGTGACCCCATGAATCGCAGCACGCCAGGCCTCCCTGTCCATCACCAACTCCCAGAGTCCACCCAAACCCATGTCCATCGAGTCAGTGATGCCATCCAACGATCTCATCCTCTGTCGTCCCCTTTTCCTCCTGCCCCCAATCCCTCCCAGCATCAGNGTCCGACTCTTTGCGACCCCATGAATCGCAGCACGCCAGGCCTCCCTGTCCATCACCAACTCCCAGAGTCCACCCAAACCCATGTCCATCGAGTCAGTGATGCCATCCAACGATCTCATCCTCTGTCGTCCCCTTTTCCTCCTGCCCCCAATCCCTCTGGCATCAGAGTCTTTTCCAATGAGTCAGCTCTTCGCATGAGGTGGCCAGAGTACTGGAGTTTCAGCTTCAGCATCATTCCTTCCAAAGAACACCCAGGGCTGATCTCCTTTAGAATTGACTGGTTGGATTAAGACTGTATAAAAATTTACATAGTTTTACTTAATTTTAAAATGAGCATTTTGATCATTTCTTTAAGTTTGTAGACAGCAGTGACATTGAGAGGTATTTATTACTATGTTCCCACAATTTGGAACTTTTACATTCTTGTTTACCTAACTGTGAGTTGGTTGGAAGGACAGGCTAAAGATAAGTTGAAAATGAATAAGAATCAATATAAAATCCTATACAGCATTGAAGAAAATAATTAAGCAGTTGTACAAGAGCAGGATGAAGGAATATATATGTAAGAGTTGTGCATGTAAGTTCTGGTGGTTTTAGTTGAAGGCAATCTAAGCATGTTCAACTGTTGCCTCCAACTGGGAGTGACCAGTTGGGAAGCTTTCCCACTGATGATGGAACCTTGAGTCAAAACAATCTTGACAGCCTGAACCTGGCTCCAATCCAACATACAATATTTTACAAGGCTAGGTGTTTATTTGCAATTAGATCTCAAACCTCATCCCCCAACCCTAAACAAAACTGAACTATAGAATTAAAGCATGGTGGAGGAAAAATCCTGGCTTCCATGGTTTACGTGAAGAAGAGGTGGGGATCTGAGGTAACCACATGCTCATTATGAATCAGCAAGGTGGCACACCTGCTCTAAGATGCAGTCTTGAGCTTCCCTTCTGAACAACAGCCAGACTGGAAGAAATGATGGGCCTTGTTGCGTTACACCCAGACTGTAGCTACCCATCTGGAGTAGCTGTTGGCAGAAGGTGAGGGAGTGGAAAGTTAGGTTAGGGGGATGAGGAATCCTATAAGCCAAAGCTGTCTCTTTGGGGGGCCTACTTAGAAAGCTGAGTGTATTACTCTGGACTTTTTTGCTTGTAAGGAGAGAGCCCTGACCTGGGCCCAAGAGGAATTAATTAAGCTGTGGGAAGCGTAGGAGTGTTAGTCCTCAGAGATAACGTGGAACTAAAGACTTGAACTCCAGAGTTACCTTTCCACCTCTCTTCCTGTGTCTCTCTGCACACTGGACTCATCCTCTGATGAGGCATCTCCAAGAAGGAGAATTAAAGCTCCTAGGAACTGCCATTCCTCAGTCCTCCAATTCCAGCTCCAGAGAGGGATTGACACATATTCTCTCAGGTCCCAGGGTAAAATCAAACTAGTTGAACTTGGGTCAGGTGCCTTACTCTAGGCCAAGGAGATTGGAGGACTATGAATGGCCCATTTGATAGCCCAGGGAGTGGGATTTCTAAAAAACTTGGCAGCTTCCACTTAAACCACTTGGTGAGAGTGGAGGGATAGGGAATTTTCCCGAAGAGGATCTGATATTCTGTCCTTATCAATGGATGCAAAAGACAATCACCACATAGCCTGGATGGAGTGGAGTTTGGAGGAGAATGGATACATGCATATGTATGGCTGTCTTTTTGCTGTCCGCCTGACTATCACAGCATTGTTAACTGGCTATTGTTGTTTGGTTGCTAAGTTGTGGCTGACTCTTTGTGACCCCATGGACTGTACCCCTCCAGGCTTCTCTGTCTATGGGATTTCGCAGGCGAAATACTGGAGTGGGTTGCCATGCCCTCCTCCAGGGTTTCTTCCCAACCCAGGGATCGAATCTGCATCTTCTGCATTGGCAGGCAGATTCTTTACCCCTGAGCTACCAAGGAAGCCACTAATTGGCTACACTCCAACACAAAATGAAAAGTTTGTTTCTTGTTTTTTCTTTAAAGACAGTTGTCTCGATGAGGGATCTGGAAACTTGCCTGTGCCTAAGGAAACAGAGGAACTAACTGAGGGTGTTATAGAATTATAGAATTTGGGGCTAGAGTAAAAGGGAGGCTCACTTTTGTCAAAGGACTTGCCCAAGGATGCTTAGCTGGGTGGAGACAAAAGCCCAGGCCTCTAACTCTGAACTTGGAGTTTCATCCAGTACACTCGATTGTCTTCCTAAAGAAGAAATCAAGGGAAGACAAGAAAATTACCTTCAAACATTTGAAGGACTGGTGTGTGGAAATAAGAATGGTGTTGTTCGATGATGCTTCAAAGGTCAGGTGAGAATTCATGGGCAGTGGTAACCGAAAAGCAGAATTCTGCTAGATTTAAGGAAGAATGTCAACACCCGAAGTGGCTAAGCAATGGAGCCCGCTTCCTCAGGAGGTGGTGGCCAGAAGTCCTGTTGTCAGAAGCCTTCGGGCTAAAGACTGCATCTTAGAGCAGTCATGCTACCTGGCTGAGCCATAGTGAGCACATGGCCACCTCAACCCCCAGACAAAGATGTTTATCCAAACATCCGCCCGTGGTGCTAAAGAAGGAGTCCCTCAAATCCCTTCCCACCCAGAGACACTGTCAATTACAAACCTGGGTGGTGTTGCTTTTTACTTTTTTCCTACAGCTTCCTCCAGTTGCATCGTGTTTACAGTGTGAGATGCTGTGCTGACCGTTTTATAATGATTATCTCACTGAATCTTCACCTTATCATCTCCATTTCACATCTGAGGCACAGAAACATAAAGTCGCTTTCCCAATGGCACGTGAAAACTTTGTTCTTGCTCCAATGCCCTAGACTTAACCACTGCATTCAATGGCATTTCAAAACTACTTGCTTCCAGTTCCGTTTTTACAGTATCTCTATCAGGCGTCCTCAAAGTGTGATCCTGAAAACACCCTCGTGAGAACTGTATATTTTGGGGTTTGTTGGAGAACCAAATATTTTTGAAGCTCATATTTTTGTAAATATTCACATTCCCCATGTATTTGAACCCTACATTTTCGGTAAATGTTTATGTTCCTGAGCCCTACCTGCTACCCAAGGAACCAGAATGTTTGTGTGGAATGGATTGGAAATATGTATTTCGATTACATCCAAGTACTCAGTATGATTCTGATGGACAGTAACGTTTGAGAACCACTGGTCTAGATCTTTCTAGGGAAAACTGGAGGGTAGACCGGGTCCTGAAAAGCTCCATAATTCTCTAAACAGCTTAGACTATCTTCTAAAGGCCATGGGGAGACCGTGAAGAGCTAAAAGTCGAATCTGACATGATCTAGATTGATTTTCAGTAAGTTCAGTCTGGTGGCTGTGTGGGCATGGCTAGGCCAGAGACTGGGCAGAAGGCTCTTGTATCCTTCATGGGAGAGGTTGGGTGTAGAGCTAAATGTAAACAGATCCTACTGAAATGAGACATGGAACCCAGGTTACATGCAGATTTTCTGATGAAATATTACAGTCAATTTCCAAAGGCTCGTGTGAGTATTTTCTTGAGATAGCATCAAATGCTAAGTTCCTCTGACATCACATTCTTGCCCTTTGATTCTTATCACCAGCCCTCCTTTACTATCAGTGGTAATACCCTCGAGAGCGCAGGCGGTGTGTTTGCGCAAGGCCTCACCTCTGGTGGGTGGGGAGTGATGGTTGGCTCGAAGGAGCAGAGACCTAGTATAGCCTATTGAATAAACAAGGAAAGCACCATGGTGTGTGGGGGTGGGCTAGGGTTGTTTGTCCCTAAATCTGTACATAACCAGGGGTTAGTACTATTAGTCACTCAGTCATGTCCGACTCTTTGCAACCCCATAGACAGTACCCCGCCAGACTCCTCTGTCCATGGAGTTCTCCAGGCAAGAATACTGGAGTGGGTTGCCATTCTCTTCCCCAGGGATCTTCCCAACCCAGGGGTTGAACCCAGGGCTCCTACATTGCAGGCAGATTCTTTACCATCTGAGCTATCAGGGAAACCAAGGGTGGTGAGAGCATTAAATAGTTGTGACCAACCAGCCATACCAAACAGAGGGTGAATTGCCTGAGAGCTGTGGGTGTTTTAATGGATACTGTGAAATGCCATTATGCTTCTAAGAGGGTAAGGAAGGCCCTGGTTTTTCTCTCTATCCTGTACTTCACTGGCTTCCCTGGTGGCTCAGACAGTAAAGAATCCACCTGCAATGCAGGAGACCGGGTTCTACCCCTGAGTCGGGTAGATCTCCTGGAGGAGAACATGGCAACCCACTCCAGTATTCTTGCCTGGAAAGTCTCATGGATAGAGGAGCCTGGTGGGCTACAGTCCACGGGGTCGCAGAGGCGGACACGACTGAGCAACTGAGCACCGCTGCCCATCTTTAGGCCCTGATATCCATGCTTTCTCCTCTCTCTGGACTTCAGGACTCGTTTGCAGGACATCCACAGGTAATACTCATTTATCTAGTCGTTTCCCAAATTTCGAATGGGTTCCCCAGGTAAGAGTTTAAATTCTGTAGGAGTGGGGCCTGTGTATTATTCCATGGGATTCTCCACTGTGCCCAGCACAGTGAGGGAACACGGAGATCTTAGTAAATGCTACTGAGTTGGTTGGCTGCTTGGCTGAAGTATCGGAGGACAGATATTATAGTTACTTTGCAACTGAAGCCGCTTTGACAGAGTGATTAAATTACTCTCTCAGTAGGGTCACAGTCATTATCCATCACAAATGTACATTGACTGCCTACATCCTGAATTGTTCAGAAAAAAAAAATGCTTTTAGAACACTCATGATCTAAATAAGGAATCAAATGCAGTTTCATATTTGCTTCAGGTGATCTTGCTGCCCTTCCATTATTGTGTATTTATTAAACACCCACTCAGTGAATGCAGTGAGGACTTGGTGCTCTATTAGATGCTCTGGAGGCATTACAGATTCTGTAGGAAACACAGGCTGCACTCTCAAGAATCCTCACAAACAAAGCTGGTATGTGGGCATTTCTCTGTCAAAGAACAGTTTCAGTGTCTAGGACTCGCTCCTAAACGTGGGGGATGGGAACAGGTTTCGGCCTTACCGTTCTCCCCTTTTCCCACCTGTGTTGTCAGAATTAGCTCAGAACTTGAGCACAGAAGAGGACTCTGGAGAGGAAGAAATCAGTTGGCCAAGGCACTTAAGTCTAAGACCTGGAGGCAGGAGGGCCAGGGTTCTAGTCCTGGCTTTGGTATCCAGTTCTGGGGTTGGGGGCAAGATTCCCCGAGACCCCATTTCATTATCTGTGAAATGTGGTGAAAATGCCCACCTAACAAGATCAGATGATGGAAACACACGGCCCCCAACTCCCCCACAGCCTCCTCCTTCCCCCAGGTTCATATCTGCTCTTTGATCGGCATTTGTCTGATGAGTTTGTTCCCCTCTTTCTATCTTCATGACGACTGGTTTGGTTTTAAGCCCTGATCATTTCTTGTCACAGAAACTGTTTCTTTTATTTTATGGTAATTTTTATTTTTTTTTAAGTTTTAGAAATCTCAAAAATTATAAAGGTAATACATGCTTGTTATAAAAAAATTTTTAACCATTAGAAATCTGTAGAGGAAAAAGTGGAAATATTTGTCTGCTTCCCCAAATCCTCATTCTCTTAGAGGTAACGACCATAAACAGTTTAGTGTGCCTTTCCAGATCATCTTTATACATTTATAAAATCCACACAGACTTTTTTCTCTATAAATAGAATCATTGTATACATTATTATTCTTGATTTTCTTTCAATTAATTGATCCTTTCTTGTGAATTTATAACATATATACACATAAACTCCTTTTTTTTAAACAAAGTAGATTATTATATACATTGTTTTGCAGCTTGCTTTTTATCTGACCTCATGAAGAAGGCAATGGCACCCCACTCCAGTACTCCTGCCTGGAGAATCCCATGGACGGAGGAGCCTGGTAGGCTGCAGTCCATGGGGCTGCTGAGGGTCGAACACGACTGAGCGACTTCACTTTCACTTTTCACTTTCATGCGTTGGAGAAGGAAATGGCAACCCACTCCAGTACTCCTGCCTGGAGAATCCCAGGGATGGGGGAGCCTGGTGGGCTGCCGTCTATGGGGTCACACAGAGTTGGACACGACTGAAGTGACTTAGCAGTAACAGCATGGACAACTGTCTTTTAATTGGTCTTCGTGTTTCCATTTCATACCTCTCCAGCCCATCCTCCACTAAACTGCCAGAAGACTTTCCTAAATCCAGATGGGGAACCATTGACTACAGGATAATGTCTAGACTTCTTAATATGAAGAGTTCAAAGCTCTATACCATCTGTCCCCCTGCTGACTTCTGTAATTTTATTGCAGTATTAGATTTGTTGTTGTTAGCAGCAGAAACTTTTAGTTCCCTGAACAAAACCTGTGTATACCCACAGTGCTTAAAACAGGTAGACACGGAGCTCTTGGGGTTAATGTGTCCATTGGTGGGGCCTACAGACCCCAGCTGTCAGGGACCCTTCCCTGTACCCTAAGCACAATTCTCTATTTTGCTTTATATTCTCTTATGGCTTGTTGGTCCTTCTGAAATCATCCTAAAAAGATCAGAGATGTATACTAACTATCCCAATTTCTCTTTATTCATTACAGGACTGCAGCTCAATAAAGAACAAAATCTGGGGGCTTTCCCTGGTGGTTTGGTGGTTAGGATTCAGTGCTTTCATTGCCATGGCCCTAGGTTCAATCCCTGGTCAGGGAGCTAAGATTCAGCAAGTCACGCAGTTCATGGCCAAAAAACCCCCAATAAACTTGGAAGCTTTTTGTTAACCTTGTTACTGGGAAAAAATGAATTCCATATGTGTTAACTTTTTGTGACATGTCCTGAATGATTCCTTGACGATTCTAAGATGTCCAAACTTAGACATGGAGATTTAGAAAGCCATTTTGGGGGACTCATTCTTGTCTCATTAGGCATTCTCCTATTATTGACCTTTCTCTTTGTTCTGGAGTAACTATTGTATTATGTTTCGATCTTTATGATCCAAAGACTGTGAGATCCTTTAGGATTGAAACAAGAAGATCTATTAGAGGACAGCTGTCCATGAACTAAGAAAGAGAGCTGCAAAACAAAATGAATCCAGCTGAGTAGTCCCAGTATCTGGCTCAGTGCCTGGCACATAATAAATGTTCAATAATCTTTTCATCCCCAGAAAGCATGTTGGGTATGACAGTTCCCTTGGCAACACGGAGGAAGAGACACAGTCGTTCCTATCGCCAGGTGTGTGAGGCCCATAGTTTGCTGTTGATATAGCTTTGGAAATGGCCCCCAGGACTGTAGCAGGTGAGGCTGGTCAGCATCTCTTCTTGCCGAACCACAGCCAGGCTTCCTCTGCTCCTCCCAGCTGCATGGACCGTAACAGAAGGGGAAACCTGAGGTGCTCTCTCTTTGCTTAATTCACACCAGTGATAGGCTTGTGCATCTTGAGTTTGATGACCACTGGATGACCACCCAAAAACCATGCTGGGATTATTTTAGATTTAACACCAGTCGTAAGAAAGTCTGAAAAAAAAAAAAATCAAGACATAAATAACTCAAGCTGAATTTTGTGGCTTTTGTGGATCTATTTATGTATGTTTTTCAAAAGCAGTAAATCTACAGCCTTAAGATACTCAAAATGACATTCTTTGCTTCTTTTGACCTCAAAAGCTACATGTCTGTTTTATTACTAGGAGGCTGTGTTGGAGGAGATTGAAATCTTCCTACTTATCTTTAAAAAAGCAAAAACAAATGAAAAGCCAAGAACCCCTCTGTTGGTTGCAATGCATGTATTGGATGGGCTCTTCAACTGTTAGAAAAGGATTGACGTTTATCCTCACTCTATCTTATTAATTGGCAGCTGGCATATCCATCAAAGAGTGTCATCTCAAATGTTCTGACCTCTGAATTCTGTGATCATATTTATGTTTTACATTTCTTACCCTTCTTGGTCCATTTTTTTCTAATAGGGAATGTGTTCAGTTGGTCCATCTTTTCTGGTCAGTTGGAAGGTACCCATTCTGTCTTAAATTCTGCTGATTCTGCCTCAGCCTTTTTTCTTAAGATCATTGACACCAGTTTGTTGGTCTTTGAGTGCATTGGGGGGTCTTCTTTTTGATTATTCCTCTACACTGCCCTAGGTAACTCAGAGGCGTGCATCTCCTCACTCCTCCTCCAGCACTGCCCAGGCTCCCCCCACCATGGTCTTGTAGAGCAGCGTATATTGTACAGTACTGCCTGCCTGCTCTCAGATCAGACTTCACACGTCAAGCCATCTTTTCTCAGTGATGTGGCATTGGCTTCAGCATTGGTCTCACTCAGGGGTCTGGACATCCAACCCCATCCACTGGAGTTGGCATTTGATGTGAAACCAGCATCCCGTTCCTGGTCTTGCACTCTCCACATTTATTAAGTGAGATAACACTCTCTTAATATGTAAGATTTCTCACTTCTGGGCATGTAAGATATTTTGGCCATTATCTGTAAGTACCCCTACCGTTTGCTTATGTTGCCTAACTAGCTATGTCAACACTTAAGCGAAGTTGCCTTGATTCCCACAGCACCTGACTGTTAGAAGTGTCTGGGGAGGCTTCTTTATCATTTATCACTTAGGGTAGAATTCATCTCTATTTCCTGAGTAGCAGAGTTGCGCTGGGAATAAGTCAGGACGTTTTCAGAAACTTCAAAATGAATGTCCTCTGGTGAGCTCGACTAGGTCTTAGTAGTAAAACTGAGCCATTGGTTTCGTCTCTGGTGTCCATACTGAGGTCATGGGTACAGTCAAGCGATGGGCATCACCCCCTGTGTACAGACAGAACCTTGAGAGAATTCATTGAGAGAAAAGGTGTTAAGATTTCACTGACATTTTGGTGTGAAGCATCTGCCATCCGATAGAATTATAAAAGTAAATCTCTCAAGGTCTTGGAAGAAGTCTCACTCATCTTTGTGAGACGTAGTTCTCAGCATATGGTAGCATTCTAGTGCTCGATAAATATTTGATGAATGAATAAATGAACAATTGGAGTATCTCATTATAGTTTAGTTTTCAGGAAGTAAGCAAGATCTATTTGGCTTCTGAAAAATGACAATTTTGTTGTCTAAATTTTCAGTACATCTGAACTGCCAATTTCTGGGACTTTAAGTAGCAAGGGAATGAGAGGAAGTGATGAGATGGGTGTGTATTAATTTGTTATTGAGGTTAGTGTCATAAGTAGATTTTTTTGTCTCAGTAAAATTTAGAAAGATATCTTTTCTTACCTTTGTCTAAATCTGAAATATATTTCCAACAGCTGCAAATACTCAGGGCTCTTGCGGCACTGTACTCTAAACTAAGAAAAAAGTAAGATCTCTTGGGTGGGGATATTTTATCCTTTTTTATTTCTAGTTTACTCTCCATTACCTTTGCATATTTCCACATGGCCGTGAGCCACACCCACAATTGAATATCTCCTCTCAGTCAACAGGGGAATCCTGAAAATTTCAGATTTGCTGACTGCACATTGAATATTCAAACCAAAACCTTGCTTTATTAAAAAAAAATTTTTTTTCAACATGATGCAAATCCATTTTGTAATTAGCAGAATTTTCTGCCTTAGCTCAGGGTCATCATCTTGGGGCACTTTCTTTGAGATGGTTGTCACAATTATAAGTGAAGCCTTGTTTTGATGTTAACAGTTCTCAGTGCAGAGGCAAACCCTTGAAACTTCAGCAATGTACAGCCACCAGCTGAGGGAGAAAGTGTATGGTGCTAAGTGTCTAAAATCCACTTCAAATGCCTGTTTTTAGAACCTTTTTACAACAATCTTTTTAAATGCAGTTTTCAAAATAGATTTTTAATGGTTATCTTCTGAATAGCTTGGATTTGCAACTGAAAAGAAAAACAGCTCTTAAAAAAAGTAGATGATATCAGAGTGGGAAAAGTTGTATTTAATTCTCTCTGGTGGTTGCTATGGTGATGGTTGAATGTAAATTTCAGTTTATATAAAACCCTGCTAAGGTTTTGATTAGAGGCCAGAGGCAAGACTTGGTGTCAGTTGGTGAAGTGGCTAAAAAGCATTTATTAATGAGGCAAAAGGGAAAAAAGAAGAATGGGGTCACACAGCTCTCTCCCCACCCAGGTATCATGTCAGCACGTACTAACCATGTATGGTGACTAAGGCAGGACAAGTTAGAGCAGGGAATGAAAAATGGTGCTTTTCTCCCTTGACAATTTCTTCCTTGAGGAAAATGAAGGAAGTTTCATTAGTTTGAAATAGGCATTTGGTTGTAGGAAAGCAATTCAAGCATTGGATGTAGGAGCTGGGCTGAGTGTCCTCTGCAGACCCTCTAGTCTCTGTCCCCATCTTTAGAGTGCTTGCTCAAATCAACAGGAAGGAAAAACAAGCAAACACCTGGCCAGAGGGGTTAATAGCACTATGTTACCCTACAGCTCAGGCACTAGAGCTGTACATCTACCTGGAGAGCAGGCTTTTGCCTCTTAAATTAATGGATTTAATCTAAGAAGGAATAGTTAAAGATCAGTAAGTAACTAAGCTAATTATTATACAAACAGGTAATTGTTTACTCTTATTCTTTATTGCTACCTACTTAATTCTTTTGTATTTATGTGTAGTTGCTCTTATAGTATACACACAATAATAAGTATACTTATTAAGTATAATAAATATACTTATTTATTATTCCTATTTGTGTGTATGTTTTTTAAAGAGGGTTACAGTGAGAAAGCCTAGCAATTGCTTTCTATTCATCATGTCTATAGAGACAGGGGTCTTCAAGTCCCTGGGCAGAATACCAAGTCGTTGTGGCCCACCTGACTAATTACAGACCAGAGTAGTGAAGACGGGCAAGGCCAATCTATGCTATGGACAAAAACCTCAAAAAAAGCTCAAACTCAGTTGCTAAGTCGTGTCCAACTCTTCGTGACCCCATGGACTATAGCCCAGCAGGCTCCTCTGTCCATGGGATTGTCCCAGCAAGCATACTGGAGTGGGTTGTCATTTCCTGCTCCGAGGGAACTTCCTGGACCAGTTACTGGATCCTCACCTCCTGCCCAAGCAGATTCTTTACCACTGAGCCACCAGGGAAGCCTATGCTATGGACACTCAGGGTAATTGTCAGCGTCTCAATTTCATTTGCCACTACTCACGTCCTACGTAAAACTGGGAAGTAACTGAACTTGCCTTTTGATAACCTTGTGGCTCTTTTCCCTCCAATCTCCATACAGCTCACTGCTTAGCAGGCCCTTGATTCAGCACCTTCATGTCCAAAGTCATGCACTCCGACTATGGCAACCCTTAGTAGAAATGCCCCAGGTTCCAGAACAATCTTTCTCTCTAAAACTCTCCTTGATATAGTCCAGATGTCCTCTCCAAAGTGACTGATGTCAGCTGAATCAGAGAAGGTAATTAGATTAGGCTGTCCATTAATGGCCATCTTTAAAAGATTATCTAGTGGAGAACCAGACTCTGGTCTTAGATTTCCTTTCCAGAAAGCAGACCTGCTGATATATTGATTTTGGACTTAGCCTCCAGAACTGTGAGGAAATAGATTTCTCTTGTTTAAGCCACCTAGTCTGTGTTATTTTGTTACGGCAATGCTAGCAAACTAATATGGATTTATATTAATAGATGGATAACATTTATAGGTGGCTGGATAGTTATTACATTGAGTGCATACGTTCTAAGTTACTTCAGTCGTGTCCAACTCTTTGCAAACCTAGGGACTGTAGCCCTCCAGGCTCCCCTGTCCATGAGATTTTCTAGGCAACAATACTGGAGTAGGTTGCCATGTCCTCCTCCAGGGAGTCTTCCTGACCCAGGGATCAAACCCACATATCTATGTCTACACTGGCAGTTGGGTTCTTTACCACTAGCGCCATCTGAGTGGGAGAAGCATCATTCAAAATTATCTCGATCTAGTTCACTGGGGATGATCCTACCTTCTATTCTGATGTCGTAAAAGCAACTCAGTTTGTGCAACACATTAGAAATCCAGTGTGGCATTCACTTGTAAAGACGAAGTGTAGGTTAAGGTTGACTACTTGATTGATAAGGAGCCAACAGTATGATCTTGCCACCGAAAGCTATTACAAAACTAAGCTACTTTGATAAAAAGATAGCTCCCAGTTGTGAAATATTGTAATTTCACTCTGTTCTACCTAGAATGGTGTTTCATTCTGGATGACACCTGTTTAGGAGGAAACTGACCAACTAAATTATGTCCAGAGAAGGACAACCAGGGAGTTTGGAAATATGTATGAACCACGGTTTTGTGGAAAGGGCTGAGGCTGTGTTCTGAGTTGTAGGGGAAAGGAAAACTCTATTTGAGATGGAGGTTCCTAGGCAGTAGGGATGGTGGAGTTACAGTGGAAGTTCTAACATTCTTTCCGTGCTGGATGGTGAGTGAAGCCAGTGAGTACATGGCATCCTCTTGATGACAGTTATTGGGCATATAATAGAAGCTTAAACAGAGTGACAAGAAGAGTTTATATTCCATGCCTGCTGCTGCTGCTGCTACTAAGTCGCTTCAGTCGTGTCCGACTCTGTGCGACCCCATAGACGGCAGCCCACCAGGCTCCCCCGTCCCTGGGATTCTCCAGGCAAGAACACTGAAGTGGGTTGTCATTTCCTCCTCCAATGCACAAAAGTGAAAAGTGAAAGTGAAAGTGAAGGTCCGACTCTTCGCGACCCCATGGACTGCAGCCTACCAGGCTCCTCTGCCCATGGGGTTTTCCAGGCAAGAGTACTGGAGTGGGGCGCTATCTCCATATTCCATGCTTGGGGGAATACTTTTCTCTTTTTCTTCCGGTGCAAGTGAATCTGCAACTGCCACAGCCATCTTGCTACCAACCTGAGAATGAAGCTCAAGCTGAAGATGATGGACTAGAGAAATGGAAAGGACCTGGGGCCTTGAGGATGTTGTTGTTGTTCAGTTGCTCAGTTGTGTCTGACTCTTTACAACCCTTGGACTGCAGCATGCCAGGCTTCCCTGTCTACCACCATCTCCTGGAGCTTGCTCAAACTCTTGTCCATTGAGTCAGTGATGCCATCCAACCATCTCATTCTTTGTCGTCCCCTTCTCCTCATGCCTTCAATCTTTCCCAGCATCAGGGTCTTTTCCAATGAGTCAGTTCTTTGCATCAGGTGGCCAAAGTATTAGAGCTTCAGCTTTAGCATCTGTCCTTCCAATGATTATTCAGGACTAATTTCCTTTAGGATTGACTGAGTTGATCTCCTTGCAATCCAAGGGACTCTCAAGAGTCTTCTCCAGTACCACAGTTCAAAAGCATCACTTCTTCAGCGCTCAGCCTTCTTTATGGTCCAACTCTCACGCCCATACATGACTACACCTCTTCTTAAAATCTTCTGCTTCTGTTAGGTCCATACCGTTTCTGTCCTTTATTGTGCCCATCTTTGCATGAAATTTTGAGGATGTTACTGAATCCCTATGTCTGTCACCCCCAAACTCTCCAACTGTTGGACTTGCTATTCTGAGAGATAAATGTCCTTATTCTTTAAGGCATCTTGAGTTGAAATTCCCTTTACTTGCAGCAGAACCATCTTAATAGATTCTACAGAATTGGGCTGAAGATAAGGATGAGTTTTCACACAAAATTCCAAATGCCCATCAGTGGATTAGACCCTTTCAAGAAGGGAACTTTTGTTACTGTTAACTATGCAAATAGAGATTGACTATTATTTTCTTTAAAAAGCCTTTATTGAGTGGAATTTTGCTCTAAATGATTCTCAAGTGTCGTTCAAACTCTGATGATCTAAGATTCAAAAATAATTCTTACTAAGGTGTGAGTGACCATGAAGCTGAACTTTTCCCCAGGGCATTTGCATTATCTGCAGGGTAGCTCAGATGAGACTTTTATTAGTCGAATGTGGAGGTGGGGGAGGTTTTGTGCATGAGAGCCTTCCAGGTGCTTCTTGGCTGTGTCATGTGAGTGAGTCATGGTCCTCTTTGCCTATAGGAGTCTGTGTCTGGGCTCTACACTTTTGGAAGGTTGCTGAACCCTAACCAAAAGGGAAATAAACCATATTGTGACTGCTGGGTTTGCAAAACACAGCATGCAAAGGGCTGCAATATGGAGAGGAAAAGTGAGCAAGACAAGGTTCTGTGAACTGTGGACTCTTAGTGGGAGGGGCCCAGAGGCTGGGGGAGGGGAAGAAGTAGACAAAACATTGCCAGGTTTACAGGGATGCAGTTTTCCTCCCATTTTATAATGACTCATGGTCTCTTTCGATAAACATCCCCCTTCCATAGTTCATCTTATAAAATTATAGTTTAAAAATTTTGAATATAATAGAATATTAACTGTGCTTTATAAGCTACACAGCTTCTCCATCCTAATCCATCATATTTGCAAACACTCCTCCCTCCCCTCTGAGAAGATGTGAATTACTGAAATAGATTTTTCTTAATACTGGTCCCAGTGTTGATTAGGTTTCTAGCGGCTTCTGTAATTAAACATGAAATAGTAGTGAAAACTATATTTGCCCTCATGCTCATGACTCTGACAGAAAGTGTGATCTCACGCTGTGTATCTTGTATGACGCATAACCAGACTGGGCTTTCTGGGGAGAAGTTTTACAGAAGCTGAGAATGTAGTTGGTGAGGCTGGTGTGGTGTCACTCACAGAGGTCAGGGCTGGACAGAGACCCTGAAATACCACTGTGTTGTCCACTCTACCTTAGCACGGAGGAGGCACTCTGTGAGCAGCAATGCGACCCCCTGGGGGCCCGGTGGTTAATGAATCGCTAATCTGAAGGTGGGAGTGTGAGAATGTCCAGGTTTTACTTCAGGGGATCATTTTTTAAGAATTTGGATTTGCAGGGAAACCAAATCCGATTGATTTTCCAGTTAGTGAGAGGGGTCAATGCAAACAAGAGGCCGAGGTGCTATGAAGAGGCTAATTACTAAGCCTGCGGACATTTTCACGTGTAATGGGGCCAGAAGACTGTCCAGCCAGCGCTGCCTCCCTGGTGGTGGCGGTTCTCTGTCTTGGACACTGGGCATGTCTGGAGTCGGGTGGCCACTGCTTTCCTAGCTCTGGTTGAATAACCGGAGGAGAAAAAGAAGCCAAGCTCAGAGATGGGCTTGGTGCTTCTGTTGGTTGTATGTGCAAGTGGCCAGCATGGTTACTGCTCTGAGGCTTTACCTCCACTTCTGAGAAAGCTCATATTCTCTCAGATGGGAAAGCGTGCTCAGCCTGGTTGGGGGCACTCAACCAATTTCTAACTTCCTGCCCTCAACTCTGACCTCAGGCTGACACATAGCAGCTCAAGAATTGGATTCCAGCTCCAACACGGAAGCATAAATTCTCTGAAAAAGTCCCTGTAGAATGGAGAATATCATTCTGGAAGAAACAGTTTGATCAGCTCTGTTAAGAGGTTAATTATTAAACAAAATCAATAATCTTTAGTTTGATTTTGACTCTTTTCAGTTTAAAAAAACAACTAAAGGTCATCCCTTCAAAGATTAAAAAAAGAAAAACAAGCGAAACCCAGAAAGCCCAGCATGTTTTTGGTGACCCTCTGGGAATGGAGGTTAGAGCAAAAGCCTGTGAGGTGGCAGTGGAAGGGGTCAGAGTGTGGTTTCCAGTTTGGGGGCTCCTTTTTGTGGGTTCTTAGTTGTTACTGCCACATGGCTCAGAGTCTGCCAGACTGAGGAGAGGCCCAAGCCCGCTGAACTGAGGCCATGAACGCTGTGACTGCCTCAGGTCAGAGCTAGTCCAGCAAGGGGACACTGTGGACTCCAGTCAGATGGAGGGGCCAAAAGCCAGCAGTGGCCAGCAGTGACCACTGCCAGAGGGTCAGCCAAGGTTTTAAAGGAAGAATTAAGGTCACAAAGGCAAGCAAGGAGTCCCACACAGGTGCTCAGAACATACAGCAGAGCAGGGTCATGCCTCTCAGAGCCTGTTCATGTGGGAAAGGTGTGCGAATGATGGTTTCCTTCAAAGGGAGACAGCTGGCGGGGGATGGGCCAAGGACACTGCAGGTGAAGTGCAGCCAGTGGAAGAAAGCGGAGGGATTTGTGGCTGTAGGTGGATTCCGGCACAAGACCTACCCTTCCCCTTCAGGAAATAGCCAAACTAGAAAAGTCCCTATGACCTTTCATTTGTAGACAAACTGGTTTGCTTGTTTGAACTGTGATCATGCCAAAGTATAGTTTAAGGCTTACATAGACTCATGAAACTCAAATTCAAGCATGTTGTTTTCATATCCTAATTGCTAATAAAAGTACTTCATGATTAGTAACAATAATGGTCAAGGATAGAACAGCTGCCTTTTTACTGAGCACTTAATATGTGTAGGCACAGTGCTCAATAATAACAGTCCTAAGAGGTTGAAATTGTAATTTTCATTTTACAAATAAGGAAAATGAGGCATGGAGGGGTTGAGTTACTCGTTTAAGGCAGCCAGCCAGTGAGAGCGAGGATTCACGTTAGATTGGTAAGATCACCAAATCCCCATGCTCTTAAGGACTACCATGTCAAGGCCATGAGAATGCACCTGGCAGACGTCCAGCTCTGGGAGTGCAACTGACCAGAGGCCTCAGGCCTGCGCTCTGAATCCATGATGGCGTTTGATCAAGGCCCTGCTTCCCACTGGCTGTTCCCAGCCAATGACCACATGATGGGGATGCTGCAGCAGACTGGCTCCCAGACAGCACAGGATTCCTCCAATAGCCAGCCTCAGCTTATGGAACATTCTAGAATGTTTCCACCCATCCTTCCTTCCTGCTGTTCTTCATTCAGGCTCAGGCCATCTGGTGTTTCTCCCAGCCTCCCTCCTTATTTTCTGCTGCAGGCACTTTCTCTAGTAAAATCCTTGCATATTTAATCCCGTTTAAGTGTTTGTTTCTCAGAAGACCGGTACTGAGACAGTGTACCACACCAAATGTTGAGGACAGCTTGGTTCAGCCTGCCAGCGTAAACTGGGGATTAGACAGTTTCCTGTTTGTCTTTAAATTCCACACCAAAAGGCTTGAGGCCTTGCAGTGGTCCTCCCTGTTTGTATTTTCCCCGCTCTGGCAACTAACATGGTTGGTCTTATGTCTTTCTTCAATTCATCCATTCACACAAGAAGCATTTGCTGATTTCTCACTGTGATTTCTAGACCCTGGGGGTCCAGAGATTCATGTCAAGGAATTTGCCCTCAAAGAAATCACAGTCTAGTGGAAGAACAATTTGGTGGACAAACAAACGACTCTGACTGCTGATCACTCTGCAGTACTTACCCTTCCTCAGGTACTCCTTTAAGTGTTGCATATGAATCAGCTCGCTGCACACTATTGAGTGAGGCAGGTGATATCATCCTCGCCATTTGCACATGGGGGAGACTGAGGCACAGGGAATTAAGTGACAGAGTTAGAGTTTGAATGCATACAGTCCTCTCACTCACTGCTGTGCCACGCTACCCCTCGCCATGCCACCTCTTAGAGAGTGTGATTGTGCCCGGGGAAGGCAGGCTTCTACTGTGACAGAACCCTAAGCCCACGGCAGCTCAGTTTCCCCTTTAAAAATCCACACCAGCTGCCACAGTGATCTGCTGAGCAGTCTGGTGGGTGCAGACGCCTGCTCATTGTGGATAATCAAGCCTTGCTGTTCCTGCCTGCCTGGAGGTAGGAGGATCTCTGCTGGTGTCTGTCTCCATGGTTACCCAGAGCATCGCTGGGTTGCCTAACAGTCACTTCCTGGGTCATGTACGACTGGCTAGCCCTGCACTACTTTATGCCCACTTCCACGCAGAGAACCATTTCTTGTTAAATGACTAATAACAAAAATAACAGATACTTAACTTTGTCTAGTACTTTTCAGTTTTCAAAGGGCTTTGTTTATCACTTCATCCCAGTAAGCCTGTACAGCAGACCAGGCAGGTGTGAATATTCCCATTTTAAAGGAAATGATATTGAAGCTTTGAAAAGTTATGGTACCCTGAGACTTGGGAGAGGGGACTTGAATCCAGGCCTCCCTCTTTGACTCTTATCTCTTCCAGAGCTCCTCAGTAATTGCATTTATGTTGCTAGAAGATATTACACCATATCTATAGAACTTTGCCCCTCATAGCCCAGATTTTAATTATTGAGGGCAGTTAGCAGCTCCTGTATTAAAGAAATTTTTATTTTGGCCCACAGTTATTTAAGCTGATTTGGATGCCATCTTGTTCTGTATTTTTTAAGCCAATCACCGAAGAGAGAGTGCTCCCATCCCAGCTTGACCATACTTGAAACCCAGATACAACTCTCAGGGTGAAGAGTGACAGAAAGTTACCCATTCCAGAGATGGAAAGTGAAACCAGTCCAGTTTCATAGTTTCAGCTGGTCAGAATGCTAAAGATCTACAAGAGTGGGGGAAGGTAGATGCCTACTTGGCCTTTCCTGGAAGTGTGATGACTGAGTGGCAGACAGACGAAAGAGGAATTTTCTTTACAATTTCTTAAGCTTGGTTCTGCTATCAAGAGTTGCCTTCAGCCTCAGTTCTTGGCTGGGGGAAAATGAACTGCATTGTCGTAGTCTGCCCCAAACAAAGCCCGTTTGTCTGTCCTCGTACCAGCAAATCCAGATATCAGTGTCTGCTTAGGTTAGAATTGATTCCTGAACCAGGAAACCAAGAGGAAGCTGTTTAAAAGCTAGTTATTAATGGCCTCATTACAAACCTGTGTCAGGCCATTTGAACGAAATTTACATAGAGAAAGGAAGCACATTTATAAGTGTTGGAAAGAGATGAAGAAAGAGGAAGCTTTCGTGGGGGGCTGTGGTGGCCCCTGCTTTGTTAGCAACACTGGGGTTTCCTGAACGATGAAACAGGGGCCTGCTGGCCTCCAGCCCTGAGAGCCCTGGTGGAGAACTTTCTCCCCATTGGTGGCCTTTGAAATGTAGTTACGGACAGTGCATCTTAAGGCTCTTGATAAACTTGGCCAGTGAGCAGCCCCACTCACTGAAGCAGCCCCAAAGATCATGGGTTCAGGATAGAATGGGTTTCAATGGAACCCGGTTCTGATGGTGGGGCAGCAGACTTTTTTCCCCCAACCCTTTCCAGATTTATCCCAAAGACTGGTTGAGGGCACTTCAGCCTGTGGCCAGGAAGCAGCTCATACAAGGAAATGATTGCCCCACTGGCACTGTGTTTCCCAAGAGCAGCTGTTCCTTTGATCTCGGTACTGGAGAGGAGATGGGAGCCTTGAGTTCTTAATGGGGTTCTACCATTAATCTGGCACCCCACCCCAGTACTCTTGCCTGGAAAATCCCATGGACAGAGGAGCTTGGTAGGCTGCAGTCCACGGGGTCGCTAAGAGTCAGACATGACCGAGCGACTTCACTTACAATATTCACTTTCATGCATTGGAGAAGGAAATGGCAACCCACTCCAGTGTTCTTGCCTTGAGAATCTCAGGGACGGGGGAGCCTGGTGGGCTGCCGTCTATGGGGTCGCACAGAGTCGGACATGACTGAAGTGACTTAGCAGCACTAACTATTAATCCAGAAGCTAATGACCGAGGGCATTGACATCAGTTCATGTCCCTGTGCCTCCAGTTATCCATCTGCAAAGGGAGGTGGTCATATCTGTCATATATGCCTGGGGATACAGAAAGAAACAAATGAAAACACATTAAAAAGTTCTGAGGCAAGGGGTGGTGCAAGAGCTCCAAATATCCCTCGGCTTCTCGGTTGAGTATGGAGCCACTTGGCACTGGTACTCACAGAAGTTTTTCCTGAAGGTTGAACTCGGGAGAGGGCTGGAGGGCCCCAACCCCAGCTGGGTGGGTGGGAAGGCTGCAGGCAGATTTTTATCATCAGTGGACAAGGGTGAGCCCACACTTTCATCGGTTGTCATGGCAGCCTCAGCTGTGGGGCTATTTTTATTCAAGCTGAAGAGCAAGTGGGGTGAGTTGGGGAGGGGACGGGAAGAACCATCATCCTTTGCTTTAAAGCTCAACTAAACTGACACTTTGAATAGCTCATTTAGAGCAGCTAGGTGGGGCTGCATAAAGGTCTTAGCCCTGTCCTCTGATCCTGAACTTCGAGGACCTTGAGGAGGGCCCGGGGAATTGCCTGGTGAATGAAAGAAAAACGGTTGCTTGTCTGTGTGAGCTGGAAAAGACTGGGGTTGATGTACAGTAGACTGCTGATCCAGAACCCTCTACCAAGTGCTGGGAAGCCATCGATGTGTGGTGAAACCCGGCAGCCTAGGGAATCTGCAGCTAGCACGGACCACTGGATGGCAGAGCAGGTCGGATGTGACAGGTGAGCCAGCCTGTGCGGGGAAGATCAGCAGCATCGACTGCCTCCGGAAGTCAGTGTGGACTTAGAGGAGGAGCAGATCCATCCTTCCTTCTCCTTTCTGCTTCTTTCTCCTTATCACCAGGGAGGTAGAGAGGCCGCCATGAGTTCATTTAAAGTCTGGGTCAGGGCTCTGTCCGTAGGGCTCTCTCTGCCTTACCTTTTTGGCATCATGAGGATGATGATGATGAAGGTGACGAGGACAACGATTGATGTCACTGTAATGACTTCACACCAGCACCACTAAATAATCATCACCTCCTCTCCACATGCCGACCAGAGCCAGTAAGACCTGTGGTGGGCGAGAGTCTGGCATTCCACTGAGTCCTCTTAACATCGTTCTGATTCATGACTGTATATGACTTAAGGGGGTAGCTGGTGACTTGCTGGCTGGGTATACTTACTATATTTGGGGCTTTTTAAGTGAAAACAGTTAGTTGGAAATTTGATACCTATTAACCGAGGTGGGTGAAAAGTGGGGAAGAAAGACCCATGGGTGATGACTAAAACGAAAAAGCGGTCTTGATGTTTGTCAGGAAGCTGCGAAGAGGTGGGGTTGTTGAAACTCAAGATCTGAGTCCCTCTCACCTCCCCCCGAGAACCCACACGGTTTTGCAGTGGAACAGAAGCTCCTTCATTGGGATCCACACATTTGGAATCTGGGGACAAGGCCAGGATTGAGGTCTCCCTTTGTACTAAGGACACAGCTCTAGCAAGGACACTGATTTTTTAAGCTTATAGCTAGTGTAAACAAGATAAACAGTAGGAGAAGAGTTTTCTCTACTTAAGAACCATTTTTCTAAGCATTTTGTGAACTGTGCTTGTGGTATCCTTTCAGACACTGGGTTAATTTTAGCCTCTTACTTGCTCATGAAAGCAGGTAGAGCAGGATGTTGGCTTGGTAACACTTTGTTAGCCACTGGTTCATGTTATTTCACAGATTTAAAGGCACTGCTTGCTCAAGGTGTGATGGATGGTCAGCTGCTCGACTTCTCCATTCTGAATAAGATTTAGAAAAGAGCTGACATACTCTTCTTGTGTGTCTGGAATTATTTCAAAAACAAGCAAAGAAAATTCTTAAAACTTTGGGTTTGGGAATTCCCTAACAGTGCAATGGTTAGAGCTCTGCACTTCCGCTGCAGTGGGCCTGGGGTCATTCCTGGTTGGGGAACTAAAATCCTACAAGCCACGTGGCACAGCTAAAACAAACAAACAAACCTATGGTGTTAATCTATATTTTACAGAATTTCCTTTTCTCATGAATACTGTTTGCTGACAGGTCTTCACTGTGCAGACCAAACTCCTAACACGGCATTTGGGATTCCTTCCCTGTCCTCCTCTCTCCCGTCACCCTCCCTCCCCACGTCACACAGAAGGTGCCTCTCTCTTGCTTCCTGTGGTCCACGCACATCATTTGCTCTCATGCCTATGTGTCCTTACGCTTGCCTTTGCCTCTGCCAGGATAGTCTTTCCAGCCCCATGTCCGCATTCCCTGCGCCTTTCAAGGCCCCACTTGTCACATCTTTGGGGAGACCCTTCCTTGATCCTCTAGTGGCCATAAACTGTGTTTCATAAATCCCTGCTTGTCCATTTGAAGTTATTCCTGTTCTCTTTTGTCTATGGAAGGTGGAGAGAACCTGTTTCTCTCCTCTGTGGTCCCTCCACTTTCAGTGAAGCTGAAATGTTCTCACTGTGACATTTTCTGGGAGGCCTAGGCTAGGGTTTGAATATTTGTTATTCATTGAAAGGCACTGGATGTTTGTTGAAGGGATAAAGGAATGAATTACTAGTTATTAATTTAATTGGAAAATATGCTTTTTTCATCAAAAGGGTAATCCCAGCACCCACACCCAAATGCTATTTGCTTTGGTTAAAGTAAATTAACTTCTTCATTCTTCAGGAGGTTTTTCTCGACTTCTCTAAACTTCTGTTATGTTTTTTCATGTGCCAGCACTTTTATAAACAGCTGGAAACACAGCTCACTTTATTTAGTTGTATTTATGGTCTCATAATGCTTCCTAGTGTCCCATAGTTATCTCAGTTCTTTCGTGTGGAGCCTTATCTTCCCAGTTCAGCTGCCATCTCCTTAAGGCTGATGCTCTCCAGGTATACTCTTGGGAACCCCTGTGGCATCCTTGTCATGCATATTCAGTGGATACTTGCTTGGTGATTAGGAAGTTCAGGCTTCAGAACATTGTATGTTGGACTTTGAGAAATAGCTGTTTTGTGATTTCATCATCGTGGTTTAGATAGGATGGATGCGTACAGATGAGAAATTTCATCCTGAGTGGAGAAGTCTCTGGAAGTTTGTCCATACCTCAGACAACTCTCTAGACCTCTGCCCCATCTGTGTGGTGGTTAAATTTGGGCCCTGACCTGGGATACAAATGCAGAGGGAACATGGCTCCTTTTCCTTCATGGGGCATACTGCCTAGGTTGTTTGACTATTCATTTTTGCTTTCTCCCAAGAACCTTTGTCTTGTCTAGTCAAGGCTATGGTTTTTCCAGTGGTCATGTATGGATGTGAGAGTTGGACTATAAAGAAAGCTGAGCGCCGAAGAAGTGATGCTTTTGAACTGTGGTGTTGGAGAAGACTCTTGAGAGTCCCTTGGACTGCAAGGAGATCCAACCAGTCCATCCTAAAGAAGGCCAGTCCTGGGTGTTCATTGGTAGGACTGATTTTGAAGCGGAAACTCCAATACTTTGGTCACCTGATGCAAAGAGCTGACTCATTTGAAAAGACCCTGATGCTGGGAAAGATTGAGGGCAGGAGGAGAAGGGGACGACAGAGGATGAAATGGTTGGATGGCATCACCGACTCAGTGGACATGGGTTTCAGTGGACTCTGGGAGTTAGTGATGAACAGGGTGGCCTGGCGTGCTGCAGTTCATGGGGTTGCAAAGAATCGGACACGACTGAGCGACTGAACTGAACTGAACTGAAGAAACTGAATCTTTATCCTGAGCGCAAAGTGATGGTGTCCTACTTCAAATCAGCCTAGAGACACTCATGACCCTCTGACTGGCCCTGATGACTACTTCTATTTCATCCCATTTTCGGCTTGATTGGTAGAAAGCTCTTAATTCTCAGTTGAAGTTTATCTCCTTAGTTTCCTTCTCTGTTCACTTTCTTTTTCCTTGTCATCTAAAACTTGGAGAAAATAATTTGGCATGTTAATGCTACAGGCCTTTTTCCTGCTTTCCCAGCTTTGCTTTACCTTGTTCTAAAAATGACTAATAAATTTAATTTGGCAAAATGAAAGCAGTATAGCATAATTCAGCTTTTCCCAAACTTTGGTCATTTGAGAGTCAGCTTGGTTTTGGGTTTTGAGATATAATTTATATGCCATATAATTTATCCATATGCTGCTGCTGCTGCTAAGTCACTTTAGTCTTGTCCGACTCTGTACTACCCCATAAACGGCAGCCCACCAGGCTCCCTCGTCCCTGGGATTCTCCAGGCAAGAACCCTGGAGTGGGTTGCCATTTCCTTCTCCAATGCATGAAGTGAAAAGTGAAAGTGAAGTCGCTCAGTTGTGTCCAACTCTTCTCAACCTCATGGACTGTAGCCTACCAGGCTTCTCCATCCATAGGATTTTCCAGGCAAGAGTACTGGAGTAGGGTGCCATTGCCTTCTCCAAATTTATCCATATAGTGTGCATATAGTGATTTGGGGGTATATTGCATTATCAATTTTTTTAAATTGTGACAATATACATAACATAATATTTGCCATTTTAACCAATTTAAAATTACAATTTGACAGCATTAATTACATTCTCAATGTGCAACCATTACCAGTATCCATTTCCAGATTTTTCCATGGTATTTTTAACAATACTTTATGTCAATTCCTGTTTTTTCATGTAAATAAATTTATTTTAAAAGGAAAGTTTGCTGCTGTAAATTAAAAACCAATATCTCTGGATAGAAACAAGGTAATTATAAAAATAAAGGCAATAAAAACGGAACAGTGATATTAAATTCTACTAGACACTAATGCCTGCAGAAGCCTATGGGTTTAGTGCCTTGTTCTCTCTGTGGTTCAGAGGGAAGTAAGCATGTTAAGGAGAAGTTAAAGGCACCCTCTTACCAAACTGAGCCTTTCTTCTTGATTTAAGTGAGACTGAAAGGGTTGAAAGGGGACTGCTTTCTTACATGTGGCTCACTGTCAGCACATGTTTGCTGTACACTTTGAAATCATCTCCTGTGTACTGGTCACATGGTCCGTAGTGTGGGAAACACTATCAGAGTGTGTGAGAACATGAATCTGGGGGTTAACTTTCTATACAGCATGTACTGTGTGACTTGGACAATTTATTTCAATTTTCGCACCCTAGTTTTTTTATCTGTGAAATGGGCAGAATTATTCTAATCTATTAGTTGTGATCAAATAGAATCATTTATGTCAAGGGTTTTGCCTGGTTCCTGGCCTATAGTAAACGCTCAACAATGGCATTTGTGGTCATTTTGAAGAATGATACTTGTTTATGTGGCGTTTCTCTGGTGGCTCAGTGGTAAATGAACCTGCCTGCCAGTGCAGGAGACATAGGTTTGATCCCTGGGTTGGGAAGACCCCCTGGAGAAGGAAATGGCAACCTACTCCAGTATTCTTGCCTCGGAAATCCCATGGACAGAGGAGTCTGGCAGAAATAGTCCATGGGGTTGCAAAGAGTCAGACACACTTATTGACCAAATAACAACCACCCGTCTATGGTGCTTTCCCCAAAGCTCAGCATCCCCTTACAAGAGAAGTGAGCTTGTATATTCCGGGAGGGGGGTTAGGGAGAAAATGTTTCAAGATCAGCAAACATCATTCTCTGGCCGTCCTTACCCTTCCTGTCCCTCAGACTATTAAAAAATTGTCCCGATGGAGTGCTAGACAATGTACAGGAAAGAGGCGGTCAGCCCTGTGGCCTGAAGACTTGTTTGGAAACTGAGATCGTGCAGCTTCAGGCAGAGGCCCCTGGAGCACACGGAACTCTGACTGGTCCAGCTGGAACTCAGTGTCTTCTGACTTACACTCTGTCCTTGGGATGTGCCCTGGTGGTGGATCATGACACGCCTAACCAAGGCGGCATCATTCAGAACAAGGCAGGACCACCAGCTGTTGGTGAACAAAAGCCCATGTCATGTCTCCGGAGCTACAGTCAGAACCTCAGACCAGGAATAATGAGTGATGCTGCTTCCTGCCCTCGTCCACATCCACAGAGAAGGCCGGGCACAGTCACCTCGGGGCAAATTCCCACACTGCCCCTTGCTTGCCTGTGGCACAGCCTGGGCTGGGTTACTTCAATCCTTCAGGCACAGTGTTTCCATCTATAAAATAGGAATAGGTTGTTGATTTCTATCTCACAGGGTGGATGTAAGAATTAAATGAGGTTGTCTAGTAAGGCAGTCACCACAAAATTCAATGAATGATAACTTTTATTGTTATCATTGCTAGTAATATTAAGTCTATCACCCAGCCCTCTTATTAAAATATTGAATAAATGGTAACTTATTGTTATCAGTATTAGTAATAGTCACCAGCCTTCTTACCTAGTATGAGCTTGTCCAGGTGGCTTGGTGTGACTCCAAGTACATAAAGTGAAAGTGAAAGTGTTAGTTGCTCAGCCATGTCCAACTCTTCACGATCCTTTGAACTGTAGCCTGCCAAGCTCCTCTGTCTATGGATTCTCCAGGCAAGAATACTGGAGTGGGAAGCTATTCTCTTCTCTAGAGGATCTTCCTGAAACCCAGTCTCCTGCATTGCAGGCAGATTCTTTACCATCTGAGCCATCAGGAAAGCCCCAGATCCAAATACATACACATACTCAATTCATTTAAAATTCATAGTTTCTTTAGATTCAAATAATGTTAAATAACTATTTAGACTCCCTTATAAAGGACAAAAACAATTATAAACCTAGTGTGATAAGTTATTTTGATGTTGTTCAAATATGTATAAACATACTCAACTCCTAATGCTTATTGTTCTTTCCCAACTCCAAAAGCAAAACAAATGAACCAGATTTACACAGTACATGTGTAAAATAAATACAGGGCAAACCGATTACATTTGTTTTGTCATAGATCATGATCATTTTCTGAAACAGCATCATGAATGTGACACGAGGCTCTGGTGCTTGCTGATTCTGTCAAAGGGCCTTGTACAGCTCCCCTGTATTATTGGGAGACTTATCATGCATTACTCCACGTGAAGTGGTAGGTAGGGAAACCTTCTTGTGTTCACTTGGCACGAATGCCTCATGTACATGTCATCCTGCCCCCGTCTTCTTTCCTCATTAGCCCCTGACAGTCAGCTTAGCATGACCTAGCTGCAAAATGATTACACACACACACACACACACACACACGCATGGACACACGGGCACCACAGTCCTGTGGCTGGGCCCAATTACTATTATTATTTTAATGTTTGTTTATTGCTTGTGCCAGATCCTGGTTGCGGCTTGTGGGATCTTTGATCTTCACTGTGGCATGCAGGATCTTTAGTTGTGGCATGAGGTACCTAGTTCCCTGACGAGGGAGCCCCCTGCATTGGGAATGCAGAATCTTAGCCACTGGACCGCCAGGGAACCATTTATAATATGGTCACCTGGATAATCTGAAATGTCTTTGCATCACAGTTTAAAGGCACTGTCATCTAAATGAGAAGTCCAAGTGCTAATTCTCGTAAGGACTGTATCTGAGGACTTTTGGCAGATACCAGTTTTGAGAAGCATTGATTCACACCCTTCCTAGATCCCCAAAATGTTTGAAGCAACCTCCAAAATTAAACACAATATAAAAAAGAAAAATGGCAAGAGCAAGGCCTGGATGAAAGTGTCAACAGTGGTTAAGAACCAGAATGGAAACTGAGCTACCTGGCAGCAAGGACGGAAAATGAAACACCACGTTAGCTTGTGCTGATGAGAGAAAGCAGGCAAGTTCTCTGGAGAGACAGACTTTCTGCCACTGAATTCGAGAAGTGTTTTGCCACATGGGTCCTTTGTAGATGAACTAGATACACAAAGTCTTTTTCTATACTTTTTCCATGGTTTCTCCAGGCCCCATAAAAGCTGAGAGGAATATTGTTAAATTTTAAAGCAATAAGGACATTATTGTTGGTGTTAGTTCTGGAAGGTCTTGTGATCTTCATAGAACTGTTCAACTTCAGCTTCTTTGGCATTAGTGGTTGGGGCATAGACTTGGATTACTGTGTATTGAATGATTTGCCTTGGAAATGAACCGAGATCAATTCTGTCATTTTTGAGACTGCATCAAAGTACTGCATTTCAGACTCTTTTGTTGACTATAAAGGCTAGTCCATTTTCTTCTAAGGGATTCTTGCCTACAGTAGTAGATACAAGGGTCATCTGAATTAAATTCGCCTATTCTCACCCATTTTAGTTTACTGATTCCCAAAAGGTTGATGTTCATAAACTCCAGGAGACAGTGAAGGACAGGGAAGCCTGGCATGCTGCAGTCCATGGGGTCGCAAAGAGTCAGATATGACTTAGCGATTGAACAAGGATACTATTGGTGTCTTGATAATATTTTAACTGGGGAGGATCCTTGGGGTTTTCAGTGTTTTGTTTTCACTCAAACATTTATTTATTTGAGTCTCAGGACAGTAAGGATAGTATTATCGTCAATGTGGGGAGGGAGGGAGAGGAATTTACATGTGTCAGTGGGAAACTTTGGTGCCATCTCACTCTTTCAGGTCGGTTTCTATGGTGCTTTTGTCTGGGTTGGTATTTCCTTCAAAGGAAACTGAATCTGCTGAAGTGGTTGGACCCTGACCCAGTCCACAGTGGGCTGGGAAGAGGCCAATGTGGCTGAAGAAATGTACGTGATGCTCAGTTGGCGCCACCAGAACTGCCCTGCAGAGTGAATGGCATCCTGCCCGACTTCTTGAAATGAATTAGCCTCCAGTAGCTTGTTCATTTCAGATGACTAAATTAATAGGCCTACTAGGAGTTGTTTCTAGGGCCGACCTGAACACTGGAGAATATCTGCCACATGCTGTACTATTAGGACCAATTTCATCATAAATGATGCCAAGCTGATGAAGTGATTAGTCAAAAGACTTAGCTGCTATTTTTCTCTCTGCCCATCTTCACCTCTCCCCATTACCAAAGTGCTTTCCACTGTGGAGAATATGAAAATGTATGTAGGGCTGGAAGGTAGAAAAGATGGAGGGAAGGGTCATGCACAGTTTATCCACACATTTTCTTTTTTAAAAAAAATTGATTTAAGTGGAGGCTGATTACAATATTGTGGTGGTTTTTGCCATACATTGGCACGAACCAGCCACGGTATCCACACGGTTTTTTTTTTTTTCTTTTTCGGTTTTCGGTTGCGCTGGGCCTTGGTTGCTGTGCGAGAGCTTTCGCTAGTTGCAGAGAGCAGAGGCTACTCTCTAGGTGCAGTGTGCGGGCTTATCATCGCGGCGCTTCTCCCGCTGCAGAGCATAGCCTCTGCAACATGCAGCCTTCAGGCGCTGCCTCCAGACTCAGTAGCTGGGGCACACCCTCCCAGTTGGAGGGCTTCCCTGGTATCTCAGATGGTAAAAAGCGTCTGCCTACGATGCAGGAAAGCCGGGTTCGTTCCCTGGGTTGGGAAGATCCCCTGGAGAAGGAAATGGCAACCTACACCAGTACTCTTGCCTGGAAAATCCCATGGATAGAGGATCAATCTTCCTGGACCAGGGATTGAATCTGCGTCCCCTAAAATGACAGGCAGATTCCCACCCATTGTACCACGGGGGAAGTCCTCTTCTGACCTTTAAAAATGCACTTTCCTTTATATAACTAGTATCATATACTCTGAGATGTATGATTTTACATTCTGCTTTTTTTGCTTAACATGTCATAAACTTTTACTTAAAATAATATTTAAAGTGAAATATACTTTTAATATTCTTTTATCAGACAGGTTGTTCTTTGTTTCTCAGAGATGCAAAGAATGATTTAGCAGACATCTTGGTTCATTATCTTTGTCTACATTTTGAACATTTATTTTCCTACCTTGGAGAGATTTCTAGAAGTAGAATTGTGTGGCCCAAGACATGAATATTGTGAAGACTTGCTCTCTCCCTCTCTGTATATGGTCACATGGTCACATGGCTTTCCAGAAAGAATGTGCCAGTTGGTACTTTCTTCAGCAGCCAGTAAGAGTACCTGTCCTACCTGACCTTTGAATATTTCCTAATTGGAAAAAGGTGAAATAACAGTATATTATTTTTATTTGCATTTCCATGATGATTAGTGATAAAGAATGATTTAATTTTTCTGAATGGGGAGGTAAGTTTTGTTTCTTCCTTTGTGAATTATCTACTTATTTAGCTTTGGGTATTTTTAAAGAGATTTCTATGATCTCTTCATATATTAAGGAGATTGTCCCCTTGGCCTATTTATTTCAAATTTTCAACCAGTTTGTGGTTTGCCATTGAGTTTTTGGTAACAGCTTTATTGATATATAATTCACATAGC
Organism: Oreotragus oreotragus; assembly: GCA_006410675.1. Classification (NCBI taxonomy): domain Eukaryota; kingdom Metazoa; phylum Chordata; class Mammalia; order Artiodactyla; family Bovidae; genus Oreotragus; species Oreotragus oreotragus. Next base: position 71,307 of record SJYX01013672.1, read on the forward strand.
AAACAATTTACCCATTTATAGTATACAGTTCTATGATCTTCTTTGTATCTTCGCAGACCAGTTCAACGGTCACTATGATCAATTCTAAAATATTTTCATCACTTCAAAAAGAAACTTCACACCCTTTAGCTGTTATCTCCCAACCTCCCCACTCCTTCCCAAGAATCCCCAGCCCTAGGCAGAAAGAAAGTTAGAAAGTTAAGTCGCTCAGTCTTGTCCAACTCTTTGTGACCCCGTGGACTGTAGCCCACCAGGCTCCTCTGTCCATGGGATTCTCCAGGCAGGAATACTGGAGTGGGTTGCCATTTCCTTCTCCAGGGTATCTTCCTGACCCAGGGATCGAACCCAGGTCTCCTACATTAGAGGCAGATGCTTTAACCTCTGAGCCACCAGGGAAGCCCATTTTCTGTTTTTATGGATGTGATGGTTCTGGACATATCGTATGTTTGAAATCATGTAATATGTGATCTTTTGTGGCTGGCTTCTTTCACTCAGAATAATGTTTTCAACATTCATCTATGTGGTAACATGTATTGTGAAGTTGCTCAAACATTAGAGGCAGATGCTTTAACCTCTGAGCCACCAGGGAAGCCCATTTTCTGTTTTTATGGATGTGATGGTTCTGGACATATCGTATGTTTGAAATCATGTAATATGTGATCTTTTGTGGCTGGCTTCTTTCACTCAGAATAATGTTTTCAACATTCATCTATGTGGTAACATGTATTGTGAAGTTGCTCAGTCGTGTCCAACTCTTTGCGACCCCATGGACTGTAGCCTACCAGGCTCCTCTGTCCATGGGATTTTCCAGGCAGGAATACTGGAGTGGGTTGCCATTTCCTCCTCCAGGGGATCTTCCCAACCCAGGGATCGAACCCAGGTCTCCCAAATTGTAGACAGATGCTTTACCGTCTGAGCCACCAGGGTCATATTTTGTAACATGTATTAGTATTTTGTTATTCTTTTTTGTGGTGAATAATTTGTCAACCCATTCATCAAATAATGGGTAATTTGGGTTGTTTCCACCTTTGACTATTATGACTAATGCTGCTAAAGCATTACAATTTTATTTTTAATTAAATTTGTTTACCTAAGTTTTAAATTAATGTCATCAATGCTATTGCTTGTTTCAGTTGTATTTTACAGTTGTTTTTAAGATAGACAAATCTTTTATCAAAACAACGAAAAAATTTTTGCCTGTGTTTTTGATATACTTTTATCTTTTTAAAATTTGTTCTACTGTTCATTTCCATCTATAACCCATCTAAATTTTCTTTTGAAGTATATAAGAATTAGGATTCTAAACAGTCTCTCTGTCCCTCTATGTCCATCCCATATAGCTAAATTTTTTCAGTACCACCTGCTGAGTCATCCTTTTCACCAACCATTTTCTTTATTATATACTGATTTTTAGTGCTTTCTTTATCACATATTTAGGTGTTTTTGTTTTTGTTTTTGTTTTTGGTGGTCCAATAACTTTTGGACAATTAGCAGTTAATTTTCATCCACATTAACTGTAGATTTTTGAAAGCTGTGACAGGCACATAGGTAACAAAAGTAGGGTTTGTTTGGTGAATGTTTTCTGACAAGTGCACACAAATAGGGTATGGGGCATTCCTTATTCCGTTGGCCGAGACAGGGTTGTTGAGCCTTGTGTCAATGTGCACACCTAGGGTTCCCATCTCCTTCAAGGCAAATTTCTAGATTTCTTCGAGTGCCCGAGGGGCGCACTTCTTGAAACCCGCTCCAAGGATGGGCTTGTGAATGGTGATGGTGCATTCTTTGGCCACGCCGTGACGGCAGGTCGGCCCCTTTTCTTCTCCCGCCCTTCGTTGTGGGAGCCATCCTGCAGGGGTGGGGTTGGAAAGAAAGTGCAAGGGATTGTCACATATTAAGTTTTTGTGAGAATGAAACTTGGTCTGGGAGTTGTCTATTGTATTTAATTGCTCTGTTAAAATTTTTTATACATTTGATATAAAATAAGACTATCCTTTATTGTTTTTGTAAACTTTAGCAGGAGACAGAAAACCTATATAAATGGAATTTTTCTAGATAGGAAACACTGTGGCAACTACAATTTAAAATTCAGCGCAGGGAGGGCATGTGGCCTGTATTTTACATTTTATTTGAAAGTCAGAAAAATTTGTGATTATTGTTTTAGTCAAATTTTCTACTTATTTTGAAAATTTTTTGATAGTTTATATGTTTTCTGTAAAAATTGTATTAAAATAAAAAAAACTATTAGCAACAAGTTTTCACATCAGTATGTTTCTAAAATTTTCTCCATATTTGTTATCATCTCTTTCTTGTTTGGCTTATTTCTGTTTCTCTATTCTTTTCTTGACTGTATTTATTAGAGCCTTAATTCTTTGGCTAGCCAACTAACTGGGTCAGTAATTTGGGAGAAATGAAGAGATTTTCTTTTTTGAAGCAATAGACCGTACTGTGAGTCTATCCTAAGGCAATTATATCTGTACAATAAATTAGAATAGGTAGTTGGCAAAAGTTGGTACCCATTCAGGGTAGTATCTAAACAATTCTAGATCCATAAGTAGATCCAGGGAGTTTCTTGCAGTTTTAAGTGACTGATGAATGTTGTAAGTCAATGAGGTTATTTTCTCATCCATGAAGAACCATAGAAATGAAAAACTGACATTTAGGCATCGAATGATACAAAACTAAAGCTTGATGTGGTGTTATATAGTTATTAACAGGAAGAATATTAATTGTCCCTGATTTTTTGGCTCTTTCTTTCAGAAGTTCCGTGGTGGGTGGGAGTGTGTCTGGGTAGCATATGTAGCTCTGTTCATGGGGATGGGCCCTGGCCATTTTAATAGTGACCGGTCAAGAAGGACTTCCCTCATAGTGCAGTTGGTAAAGAATCTGCCTGCAATGCAGGAGACCCCAGTTCAATTTCTGGGTCAGGAAGATCCGCTGGAGCAGGGATAGGCCACCCACGCCAGTATTCTTGCGCTTCCCTTGTGGCTCAGCTGGTAAAGAATCTGCCTGCAATGCACGAGACCTGGGTTTGATGCCTGCGTTGGGAAGATCCCGTGGAGAAGGGAAAGGCTACCCACCCCAGTACTCTGGCCTCGAGAATTCCATGGATCATATAGTTCATGGGGTTGCAAAGAGTCAGACACAACTGAGCGACTTTCACTTTTCACTTTCAAGGAGAAAGTGTGATGGAGAAGGGCAGATCCGGCAGAGAAAATGTCAGCCTTCTGTTAACTTGGCTCGGATGGCATGGAGGTGGAAAGACTACTGCACTTAGCCTTTGTGAAGGGGTCGAGGGGCATTGGTCATTAGCACTGAGTGAGAGGGGAGTCAGTAGGCCTGAAAGGAAAGGAGAGATAGAGGTGATTATGGCTCTGGCACAGAGTGAGAAACAGTGCCTGTCTCCTTAGGACTCAGCACTAACTTCTGCCTGGATTCCCATTGTGCTAACAAGGTCAGAGACCAGGCTGCACTCAGCCCCGCCTTCTGGACTAGTGCATCTTGGGTGAAATCACAGAGAGGGACCAAGCGGCAGGAGGACCTGCCTCCCTGTCCGTCACACTCTGGACCTGTATGTAGACATCTGTCAGAACCCATGTCGGGCTCCAGGACCAGACCCCTGCCCAAGGCTATGGAGCTTTAAGTTGCATATCTGGGAGGCCTTGGGCCCTCCCCTGGCGTGGGCAGGTTCCGGAGACCCTTGCCTCACGGTTATAGCCCTAGGACAAGGTGGTGATGGGTCCCCCACACCTGCTCTGGCACCTCAGCCTTCGTGGTGGTGGGAGCACAGCCCTCCCCTGGCATGACCTGGGATCTAGAGAGCAAGCCTGTGTTACGGCTTTCTTTGGGGACATATCGGTGGCCTGATCTGCCATCCCAGCTTTCTCCCAGGACGGATGTCACTCCTTCCATGGGAGGCCAGCCTGCCGGAATCAGCCAAATTAACCTCTCTCCAGCCCTTCTGGAAGATGGGCTCTCTGAAGGCAGGATGGGTGTTTGGTTCACGCTTGTGTTCTCACAGCTCCTAGCACAGTTGGCTGGCTCTGTCGGTGGTTTAGAAATGGAGAAGAACAATCCTGAGGAAGGGACTAGATGGACCTTCCTGTTCCTCGCAGCCGTTCTTAACCATTTTGCTCCTCTTTGAGGATCTGATGAAGCTCTGGACTATCTCCAGGGAAGCTTAGGCAAATACACACACACATGCACACACACAGACGCACAGAGGATCTTGCACACAGGTACCCTACCAGTTGTTGAGCCCTGCTTAAGGATCCCTGCTTTAGAGCTCTGGTAGGTTGCATCTACCCCCATTTCAGCATCATCTCATTCCATGCCATACTCTATCTGCATACCCCTGCTCACCTGCTCCAAACCCGAGCACACTCCAGTCTTCCCATGGCAGGGGTGTTGGCTGTGATACTGATTTGGGACCCAGTGACACTCTAAGGTTTGTTGAAAGTGATTGCCTTTTACCACTGCCCTGGAGGGAGCAGGCTGGCTAGCCATGACCTTGAGGAATAATGACTTCCTGGAAAGCACAGGTTTTACCTGATGCTCAAAAGATGGCCTTTAAGCGGACAGCCTATTTTTGACACCCCTCCCCTTGAGGAAAAGGGGCCTCTTTCCTCACAGTCACCAGAGCCGGCCCTGCAAGAAGTCCAGAGGTAAAGCCTGCAGAGGTCTGTTGTTTGCAACCAGACCTGCCAGCCTCAGACAGCAGCCCGCCCCAGACATCTTGGCCTTTCTCTCCACCATCATCTTCCTGCTGTCACCCGATCCTCGTGGCCTCCACGGGGGTTGACTTTTCCCCAGGAGGTCCTCTTTCGTGATTTCCTGAGTCACTCCCTTCAGCTTGTATTTGTTTGACATTCGGAGCCATTTCCTATTTGGTAACGTTTGGGGTTTTAATGAGGCTGGGACATGCCCGGCTCCGCTTCCTTCTCTTTCCATTCAGCTGTGTTCTCTGTGCCCTAGATTCTGGCTGCGACTCAGTCACTGACCCCGAGACTGAGGACGAGAAGGTCCTTCCCTACTCAAAGCAGCAGAGCCTGCCGCCGCTGGAGACTCCGCCTGGGAACCTGATGGTGGTGCAGCCGGGGCGCATCCGCTGTGGGGTAGGCGCCTCTGGGGCTGGTGGGCGGACGGCGGGGCACGGGCTTCGGGGCTTCTCAGTGGATGTAGTAAAGGGAGCGGTGTTCTCCTGTCACACCTTTGTGTCATCCCAGCTTTCTTGTAGGGCTTCCATATACATTAGCCGCCCTGGGACCCCCAGAGCCTGGGGCCTAGACATTCCTCACTCCTTTAAGTCAAGGGAGAAGAGCCCAGGAATGTGTGTGTCATCCACCTAAGACGTTAAGTTCATGAGACAAAAACTTAGAATGTGTTGAAGACCAGCACAGGAACATTACAATTCACTATACGCCAACCCTGGAGTTAGAGGCCTGGGTCTGGTCCTTCCAGCCCGGTGCTGGGCATTTTGACAGCTTGCTTCTCTGTCACCTGGCTCATTATATGGCCCAAAAGTGCCACAAAGCTTGATGGCTGAAACTTGCTGGCCAGTATCACCTGCAAAAGGAAATGATAAGAGATAAGCTCAGCTTAATGCCTGAGCTGCTGCTGCTACTAAGTCACTTCAGTCGTGTCTGACTCTGTGCAACCCCGTAGACAGCAGCTCACCAGGCTCCCCCGTCCCTGGGATTCTCCAGGCAAGAACACTGGAGTGGGATGTGTTTCTTCCAGTCCAGCATTTCTCATGATGTACTCTGCATATAAGTTAAATAAGCAGGGTGACAATATACAGCCTTGACGTACTCTTTTTCCTATTTGGAACCAGTCTGTTGTTCCATGTCCAGTTCTAACTGTTGCTTCCTGACCTGCATACAGATTTCTCAAGAGGCAGGTTAGGTGGTTATTAGTCACTCATATTTTGCTGGTGAGAATGTAAAACAGTACAGACACGCTGACAAACAGTTCGGAAATTAAAAAAAAAAAATCTAATATGTTAAGACCACATATTTCAGCACTCCTGGGTACTTTTCTCAGGGAAATGAAGACCTATGTTTACCCAAAAACCTGTAGACAAACATTCATAGCAGTTTTACTCACAATAGCGCCAAACTGGAAACAATCCAATTATCCTTCAACAGGTGAGTGGTTAAACAAGCTGTGGTACAGCCACATCGTGGACCACTACCCAGAAGGAACAGACTCTTTACATAGGCAACATCGTGGATGAGTCCTCTGGAGTATCATAGTGAGTGAAAAAGCCAATTCTAAAGGTCATATACACTGTTTGATTCCATTTATCTAACATTCTTGAAGTGAAGAAATTATAGAACTGGAGAACAGATCAGTGCTTAGTAGGGATTCTAAAAGGGGTGGCGACAAGAAGGAAGTGAGTACGCTATAAAAGGGCCACGTGAGGGATCCTTGTAGTGATGGAAATGTTTTGTATCCTGATCCTATCAAAGTCAATATCCTAGTGGTGATACTGCACCATAGCTTTTCAAGATGTTACCATTGAGGGAAATAGGGTAAAAGGTGCATTACAAATCTCCCTGTATTATTTATTACAACTGCCTATGAATCTACATTCATTTAAAAAGAAAAAAGTTTTCTTTTTTAATTAGATCAATTAGAATCAATCCTAATTGATCAATCACCTTCATGTAATAAAAGGACTTGCCAGCTGCTGCTTGACAAGTACACAGCCTGCCCTGGCAGTGCCAACAGATGTCATTTGTGCAGCCTGTTTGGTGATTATACCTCATGGTTTCCATCATAATTACAGTGGGGCTCACACTATATTTCCTATGCAGGAAATCACCGTATTCCCTTAGTAGTTACTCAGGGTCAGACACCTCTGGCTGTGAAGAGTTTTCGGTGGATGGCTGACAATCTGTCACTCAGCTTAATTTGGAGGCTGTTGCTAAGTCACTTCAGTCGTGTCTGACTCTGTGCGACCTCACCAGGCTCCTCTGTCTCTGGGATCCTCCAGGCAAGAACACTGGAGTGGGTTGCCATTTCCTTCTCCAATGCATGAAAGTGAAAAGTGAAAGTGAAGTCGCTCAGTCGTGTCCGACTCTTTGCGACCCCATGGACTGCAGCCCACCAGGCTCCTCCGTCCATGGGATTTTCCAGGCAAGAGTACTGGAGTGGGGTGCCACTGCCTTCTCCGAATTTGGAGGCAAGATTGGGCAATGGTCCACACTCCTAATATGTCTGCTGTGACTTAGGGAAGTGTGAAGAGCATTCTAATCATAAGTGTGTAGTTCGTTTTCAAGAATGATAGATCCCAGATAGTGTTTAATTTTTCTCTTTACAGCAAAAAAAAAAAAAAAACCAGGCTCCTCCGTCCGTGGGATTTTCCAGGCAAGAGTACTGGAGTGGGGTGCCATTGCCTTCTCCGTAATGCCTGAGCATAACATGGCTAACATTTTCAGGGGTAGGACCCGCGTTAAGAGATGATTTGAATGTGATAACCAACTGATGAGCCACTGTTATTTGAATACTACCACAGTATTGATATCTTTCCTTTTCTGATTAAAAAAAATGTGTGATATTGGTTCAGAGCAGTGAAATGCTTTCTTGTGGGTAGGAGCCTGTGCTGGGTTTGCCACTGTGGGCTCCTGGAGGCAAGAAGGCGGAAGGGCCATGGAAATGGGAAGTCTTTGCTTCTCTACACTTGTGAGTGGCTTTCTGTGCAGTCTGAGACCACAGGCTTTGGGCAAGGACGCCCTCCATGGGGGTTGCAGGCTGCTTCTTGGGACTGGATTGAACTCACAGATGTGTTCGGTTTGAGCTGCTCAGTGTTTTAAAAATTAGGCATGAAAATCAGTTTCCAGCTTCCTTTGGACCAAAATCTGGTAATAACCAGGTCTGAGATGAGCAACTGGGCCATTAGATGCATCCCTGGTTCTCATCAGTCCCTTTTCTTTGTACCCACTTCACTCCTTTTCCTGACCAGCCAGGCTTTGTGGTGGGCATGCAGTTTCTAGTCTCCCGATACTCTTTCCTGCCTTCCCCACGCCCCTCTCATCCTGACATCAGACTGGAGACTGTGAGGAGGGTTTGGAACTGAAGGATAATGCCCCGCCCACACCTCCCTGATTTTCCGGGCTTTGCCTCCTTCTCTTGTGCTGGCTCCCACTGACCCAGGATTCTCTCTGCTGCCTACTCCAGGTCTCTGGATCCTGGGGCAGCTGTGCTGGCGTTGGTTGGGTCATGACTGTCAAGGGGGAGACACACTCATTTTCAGTGGCTCCCCGCCCCCCTCCTTGGGAGAAGGAGCAGGTTGGACAGGGCTGGACCCGCAGTGGGAGACAGGTCCACCACAAACACTCATATTCACCCTCAGCAGCCTCTGTGAGCCAGGGCCACGGCCTGGCCCCTCCCCCACACCTGCTCTGGAATCAAGAGTGGCCCTCGTCACAAAGGCCCCCGCTAAAGGCTTGAGAGCAGAATTTTACAATGAACATCCGGGGAATAGCTATGGCCAGAAATTTCTTCTTTTCACCTGTTTTTTGAACAGCCTGTCCTTTCTAGTTCAATGTCTTAAGAACTTAACCAGCATAACTATCACAGCAAAATAGATAATTCCATTTGACAGGTTTGACAAGAGATCGCAAAACAATGTAAAACTGCACTCAGGTTGCTCAATGCCTTGGGAAAATTAATCCACCAATCAGTTATTTTTGTCCATCTGTTCATTTCAGTTGCTCAGTCATGTCCGACTCTTTGCAACCCCATGAATCACAGCACACCAGGCCTCCCTGATGATCACCAACTCCTGGAGTTTACCCAAACTCATGTCCATTGAGTCCGTGATGCCATCCAGCCATCTCATCCTCTGTTGTCCCCTTCTCCTGCCCCCAATCTCTCCCAGCATCAGAGTCTTTTCCAGTGAGTCAACTCTTCACGTGAGGTGGCCACAGTACTGGAGTTTCAGCTTTAGCATCAGTCCCTCCAGTGAACACCCAGGACTGATCTCCTTTTGAATGGACTGATTGGATCTCCTTGCAGTCCAAGGGACTCTCAAGAGTCTTCGCCAACACCACAGTTCAAAAGCATCAATTCTTCAGCGCTCAGCTTTCTTCACAGTCCAACTCTCACATCCATACATCACCACTGGAAAAACCACAGCCTTGACCAGATGGACCTTTGTTGCAAAGTAATGTCTCTGCTTTTCAGTATGGATCTAAGTTGGTCGTAACTTTCCTTCCAAGGAGTAAGTGTCTTTTAATTTCATGGCTGCAATCACCATCTGCATCACTGTTTCCATTGTTTCCCCATTTATTTCCCATGAAGTGATGGGACCAGATGCCATGATCTTAGTTTTCTGAATTTTGAGCTTTAGGCCAACTTTTTCACTCTCCTCTTTCACTTTCCCAGTAATCTTGATTCTAGCTTGTGCTTCTTCCAGCCCAGCGTTTCTCATGATGTACTCTGCATATAAGTTAAATAAATAGGGTCACAGTATACAGCCTTGACATACTCGTTTTCCTGTTTGGAACCAGTCTGTTGTTTCATGTCCAGTTCTAACTGTTGCTTCCTGACCTGCATACAGGTTTCTCAAGAGGCAGGTCAGGTGATCTGGTATTTCCATCTCTCTCAGAATTTTCCACAGTTTATTGTGATCCACACAATCAAAGGCTTTGGCATAGTCAATAAAGCAGAAATAGATGTTTTTCTGGAACTCTCTTGCTTTTTCCATGATCCAGCAGATGTCGGCAATTTGATCTCTGGTTCCTCTGCCTTTTCTAAAACCAGCATGAACATCAGGGAGTTCACGGTTCATGTATTGCTGAAGCCTGGCTTGGAGAATTTTGAGCATCACTTTACTAGTAGTGTGTGAGATGAGTGCAATTGTGTGGTAGTTTAGGCATTCTTTGGCATTACCTTTCTTTGGGATTGGAATGAAAACTGACCTTTTCCAGTCCTGTGGCCACTGCTGAGTTTTCCAAATTTGCTGGCATGTTGAGTGCAGCACTTTCACAGCACTTCCAGGATTTGAAATAGCTCCACTGGAATTCCATCACCTCCACTAGCTTTGTTCCTAGTGATGCTTTCCAAGGCCCACTTGACTTCACATTCCAGGATGTCTGGCTGTATGTGAGTGATCACACCATCATGATTATCTGGGTCGTGAAGATCTTTTTGGTACAGTTCTTCTGTGTATTCTTGCCACCTCTTCTTAATATCTTCTGCTTCTGTTAGGTCCATACCATTTCTGTCCTTTATCAAGCCCATCTTTGCATGAAATGTTCCTTTGTTGTCTCTAATTTTCTTGAAGAGATCTCTAGTCTTTCCCACTCTGTTGTTTTCCTTTATTCTTTGCATTGATTGCTGAGGAAGGCTTTTTATCTCTACTTGTTATTCTTTGGAACTCTGCATTCAGATGCTTATATCTTTCCTTTTCTCCTTTGCTTTTTGCTTCTCTTCTTTCACAGCTATTTGTAAGACCTCCTCAGAGAGCCATTTTGCTTTTTTGCATTTCTTTTCCATGGGGATGGTCTTGATGCCTGTCTCCTGGACAATGTCACTAACCTCTGTCCATAGTTCATCAGGCACTCTGTCTATCAAATCTAGTCCCTTAAATCTATTTCTCACTTCCACTGTATAATCATAAGGGATTTGATTTAAGTCATACCTGAATGGTCTAGCAGTTTTCCCTACTTTCTTCAATTTCAGTCTGAATTTGGTAATAAGGAGTTCATGATCTGAGCCACAGTCAGCTCCCGGTCTTGTTTTTGTTGATTGTATAGAGCTTCTCCATCCTCATCCATCTGAAAAGAGCATAAATTCCAAAACTCAAGAAGTCTTCTGTGAATCAGTGCCTCTTGCTCTGTAAGGCTGAGTCACCCAAGGGTATTGGTAAAATGCAGACTCCGATGTGGTGTCTGGTGGGTCCAGGCAGGGCTTGAGATTCTGCGTTTCTAACAAGCTTCCATAGATACCAATGCTGCTGATCCCTTGGCCTCGCTTTGGACACCAAGGTTGATCTAGAATCAGTTCAGTTCAGTTGCTCAGTCATGTCTGAGTCTTTGCCATCCCATGGACTGGAGCACGCCAGGCTTCCCTGTCCATCACCAACTCCTAGAACTTGTTCAAATGCATGTCTATCACATCGGCGATGCCATCAAACCATCTCATCCTCTGTCGTCCCCTTCTCCTCCCACCTTCAGTCTTTCCCAGCAGCAGGGTGTTTTCCAGTAGTTGTGTATGGATGTGAGAGTTGGAGTATAAAGAAAGCTGAGTGCCAAAAAATTGATACTTTTGAACTGTGGTGTTGGAGAAGATTCTTGAGAGTCCCTTGGACTGCAGGGAGATCCAACCAGTCCATCCTAAAGGAAATCAGTCCTGAATATTCTTTGGAAGGACTGATGCTGAAGCTGAAACTCCAATACTTTGGCCACCTGATGCAAAGAACCGACTCGTTGGAAAAGGCCCTGATCTAGAATACTGCTTCTCAAACTATCTATGGTGAAGAACTTTTTAAAAATGTTCTTTCAAGTTTCCAATTCTGCCATGGACCAATACTTTTATAATGTACAACAAAAAAGAAATGCTATGAAAAAGTAAATAAACAGACATAAAATACCAGCCCCAGGTTTTAAAATTATTATTAGGTTTGACAGACATAAGATGATCAAATTGCTATTAAGGGTTATAAATGTTCACTCTTGGGCTTTGTAACTGGTCTTTTGGGACCTGTGGCAAGCAGTCACTGCCTGGCCCTGAACTGCAGACACCCCACCCTGCCTGGAGCAGCTTCACTGGGGAGAGCTGGGGCTCCAAACACCAGGGAGAAAGAACAATGCCTGGTCTCCCATTCCAGACAGAAACCACTGTCTACGTCATCGTGAGATGTAAGTTGGATGAGAAGGTGACAACAGAAGCCGAATTTTCTCGTGAGGATTCTCCCTCGATAAGGGTGGAAGCCAAGCTGGAGAATGAGTACACTGTTTCCGTGAAAGCTCCCAGTAAGTAGCCCCATTGACCTCCAGAAATTAGGCCTCATGTGAAGAGGCCCCTTTTTTCTTTACCTTACTGACAGCTGTCTTTATCAGTCATTGAGAAAAGTGACAAGCAAGATTTGGATGGGTTGTATTATTCTCTTGAAAGGAAAAGGAAGCTGTAGAAGCATACATGTGTGGTGGGGAGGAAATGGATATAGTACAATGTCTACAAAGTCAATGTGTCAGCATTTTTTAAAGTTAGAGAGAAATAGGAAAAGCAGGGATAAAGTCATCTGATGCCCTACCACTAAGTCCTCTTTGCCTTTGTCCCTAATTTTTAAAAACATAGTTGTTCCAATAGTCTCTATTACCTTATATTCTGGTTTTCTTTATGTAACCTTAATTTATCCTGTCTCCATCCTTTTACCACTGCACTATTACATGGACTTTGAAACTCTCAATTATATATATATATATATATATATATTTCTATTACAAAAGTAATGTGTGCTCAATATAGAAAACCTGGAGAATACAGTAACCATAAAAGAAAGTAGGTGGAAAATTACTCATATGCCCCCGAAGGAAATCACTGGTTTCTGTATTTTCCCACATCTGTGTACAAAACTTTGTCTTGCAACCAACTTACGTTACCTGGAAATACACTTTGAATATTTTCCCATGTTAATAAATATTTTTTTGACAAAATGATGCTTAATGGTTGCAAGGTAATCCAATGTGTAGATGTACCATAATTTATAAAACTAGTTCCTTGAATTGGACCTATATCTTAAAACCATAATTTTTAAAGCTATATAATACTCAGCCGAATAGAAATATCTTTTAATTTTTCATTTCCTCATTATTGCCTATTTATGTCATTTTTTATTTCTTACTGTCTTCTTATTATTTTAAATGATGATGTATTGAGCATCTTTGTGCAGGTTTTGTTTCTATTGTGTTTAGCATAGTGTCCTAGGGATGGAATTCCTCAAACACTGGGCGTTTTTAAGGGTCCTGAAAGATGATGCTTTGTTGCCTTACAGAATATTACTACTGTCAAGTTTATCTGCTATCTCATCACCAACACTAGGCCTTGTCACTTTGAATATTTTTGCTAATTTAACATCTTTCTAAAAAGTAGTCCATTGTTTTAATTTGCCTTTCTCTGATTACTAGCGAGGTTAAATATTTTTCCATGTTCTCTACTTGTCACATTTCCTCTTTTGTGAATCGAATCTTTGTGGTTGGTGTATTTTTAATTTTTTCTTTCCCCCTCAAAACCCCTTCCTGTGGTGTAGACGAGAGAACACTCAGGGAGCGCACACAGTAATGACTGCAGCACAGCAAGCGAATCAGGTCTACTCCTGCCATGGGCGGAAGCGCGGGGTCCCACCACCAGTGTCGCCCCTGCCTCTGGTGACCACTGGCCAGCATCGCCCCCGCCTCTGGTGACCACTGGCCTTTATATAAAGTGCTTTAACTTCAGCTCTTCTTCCTGTCTATTGTGACTCGGGGCCTGCAGTAGTGAGTAAAGCAGATGAAAATCTTCCAAAAGTTAAACTGCAGACCCAGTGCAGATAATCCCTCTGACACAGAGCTCTCCTGTGCGTCAGTCTGCTCACTGCTTCTTCTGCTCTGTCCCTCACTTCCCAGCCCTGCAGTCCACCTCCAGACCCTTTCTTCCAGTCCCCAATTCATTTCTTCACCGTTTCAGTAATCCAGGAACACTTTCCCCTGTACTCTCAAAAAAAACCAAAAAAAAACCACACACACACACACACACACACAGTTTTATAGTATCTTTTCTTCCATCCAGACCTTGCATCTGGGAATGTTTCTCTGAAGATCTATTCCGGGGACTTAGTGGTGTGTGACACCATTATCAGCTATTATACTGACATGGAGGAAATTGGGAATTTATTGTCCAATGCTGCAAATCCTGTGGAGTTCATGTGTCAGGTAAGGACGATGAAAGGACCCCAGAGTTTCCTGTACCTGTGGTTTCTGTTCATGGTTCACAATCTGAAATCTGTTGGGTGGGAGATTGTTGTTGTTCAGTTGCTCAGTTGGACTGTGGCACGCCAGACTTCCCTGTCCTTCACCATCTCCGAGAACTTGCTCAGACTCATGTCCATTGAGTCGGTAATAGCATCCAACCATCTCATCCTCTGTCATCCCCTTCTCCTCCTGACCTCAATCTTTCCCAGCATCAGGGTCTTTTCCAATGCGTTGGCTCTTCGCATCAGGTGGCCAAAGTATTGGAGTTCCAGCTTCAGCATCAGTCCTTTCAATGAATATTCAGGGTTGATTCCCGTTAGGATTGCACTGATTTGATCTCCTTGTTGTCCAAAGGACCCTCAAGAGTCTTCTCCAAGACCACGGTTCGAAAGCATCCATTAAGGAAAAAGATGTAACAGTATGAAAAGGGTGGGAGATAGCTGGATTTAAAATCTGACCGTCTTCACTTTTGTATTTAGGCCTTTAAAATTGTGCCCTACAACACGGAGACCCTTGATAAACTGCTGACGGAGTCCCTGAAGAACAACATTCCTGCAAGTGGGCTGCACCTCTTCGGAATCAACCAGCTGGAAGAAGAAGACATGATGACGAGTAAGCTGACAGTCAAAACTCAAGGAAAAGGCCGCAGGTCAATTTCAGTTGGTCGGTTTCAGCGTGCAGTCAGCCCGTGCTCATGCTTTCTACTGGGTCCTGCTCCTCTGTTCATCCTCTGAGAAACAGTCGTGCTCCTGTGGTCAGCCTGGGATTCTAAATTATAAGCCCAGATATGTCACTCCCTTACTAAATGCCCTCTGTGGTTCCTACTTGTCTTCTAGGGTCCAAACTGCTCAGCCTTCCACAGCCCTTCCCCAGGGGCTCCTGCAGTCTTTCTGCCCTCACCCCTCTCTGTCCTCTCCCTTGGCATCTATGCTCTGCTCTGCAAAGGCATAAACTTCTTTTACCCAGTGAAAGTCCCACCCTGCCTCTTGCTACCTCAGCCTATGAGAGTACAGCTTCTTCCTCCCCTCCGCCTGCAGCAGCTTAGGAAGCACTTCCTCAGGTAGGTCCCACCGACATGCTGTAGGCTCCCCTAGCACGTCGGCGTCTGGCACTCTTCAGCTTTGTCTTTTTTTGCTGGTCTGTCAGCTGGATGAACACAGGGACTGTGCCTGGTGGCTCACAGTAGGCACAAAACAATCATTTGTTTGGCGAGGGAGGAGCAGTCTTGTGGGCATGTGTGCCTTGCTGGGAGCTGGGAGGACCACTTGCATGGGGTGGTGCCCTGCCCGCTGGACTGGATGCTTGTTATGGCACTTTTGTGGACGCTGTTTCTCCTTCACACCGCAGCTGCACTGCCCAGGAGGAACCCAAGTCTCTGGTTACTCACTGCCTGCATTTTATCCTTCCATAGCCTCTGAGAGCCATAAGGATGAGGTTATATTACCTTCAAGTCCATCTCCTGGGGGCATTTTCTTGTTGCCTCTCCCCATTTTCCTACTGTGGAATGTTCTTGCATCACTTTCAGCGGGTGTTAATATTCCCTATTCAGGCTCAGGATAGAACATTTCGTAGCTTGACAATCATGGGCGATCCTGGGGACGTTTTCAGACCTTCATTCCAAAGATTATATCCTGGTGAATAGGATACTGGGCTTGTCTTTTCATTTTTTTTTTTTTTAAGATTTTTTTTCAACATGGACCATTTTTAAAGTTTTATTGAATTTATTGCAGTATTGTTTTTGTTGTTTATGTTCTGTTTTTTTGGTTGCAAGGCATGTGGGATGTTAGCTCCCTGACCAGGGATGGAGCCCAAACCCTCGGCATTGTAAGGCAAAGTCTTAACCACTGGACCACCAGGAGGTCCCTGGGTTTGTCTTATTAAAAAAATACATATACATATTTATGTATACACACACACACACACATATATAAGACATATGTATACATACATATATTTATCTATTTATTTATCTATCACTTTGGGGCTTCCCTTATAGCTCTGTTGGTAAAGAATCTGCCTGCAATGCAGGAGACCCTGATTCGATTCCTGCATCGAGAAGATCCACAGGAGAAGGGAAAGGCTACCCACTCCAGTATTCTGGCTTGGAGAATTCCATGGACTGTATAATCCATGGGGTCACAAANGGGCTTCCCTTATAGCTCTGTTGGTAAAGAATCTGCCTGCAATGCAGGAGACCCTGATTCGATTCCTGCATCGAGAAGATCCACAGGAGAAGGGAAAGGCTACCCACTCCAGTATTCTGGCTTGGAGAATTCCATGGACTGTATAATCCATGGGGTCACAAAGAGTTGAATACGACTGAGTGACCCTCATTTTCACTTTCACTTTGGGCTTAGAAATCAACTTTTATAAAAATTAAAAAAAGAAATTTGTCCCCAACTTCCCAACACAAACATGTCTGTTTCCTTGGTTGAGTTTGACTTGCTGTATCACATATTAGTAGGTGGAGGGGCTCATGGGGACCAATGACTCTCTGGAGCCCTTTGTTTCTCAAAAATCAGAAGGTTAATGGACATCCTGGGGTTCGTGTACGTTAATAACATCACTCAAAGCCTGTCCTCAACAAAGAGCTCGCTGAAAACCACCTTGTTAATCCCTCCCAGGTCCCTTTGGAATAGTATGAAAATATTTTCTAGTTCAAAACTAAAGGTCATGGAACGTCTAAGTAACAGCCTCAGGATTACTTGGCACATGTTATGAAACTGGGCATAAGAGCTAAGAAGACGGATTCCCCCCACTCCCCCTCGCCACGCCACACAGTTTGCAGGATTTTAGTTCCCAGACTAGAAATTGAACATGTGCCCACAATAGTGAAAGCACCAAGTCCTAACCCCTGGACCACCAGGAAAATCCCAGGATTTCTTTCGTTTAATCAGCATACGTAAAGCGGTTATTTTAAAGTGTTCTGAAATTTGAAGAGATGTTCAAAACATGATCCCTGTTGCTCTTCATGGCTGCTTTTTTTAAAAAAAAAAAACCCTTAGAATAGCCACATATTTTGAACTGGTGTTATTTCTCAGGATTCTCCAATCCTTTTAGAGAAAGGAGGCAGGATATTAATGATAGATTTGCTAATTAGTTGACATTCCATTTCTTCTGTCGTCTTCAGCGGTGCCCCAGAGGAAGCCAGTAGGTGTTGGGTCAGTCAGCCAAGGAGCAGTGACTGAACATCTGCTGGGTGTGAGGTCTCCAGTGTCATCTCCATGAGCGTGGTGCCCTGGGCCTTCTCTGATCATTTCATTTTGCTTGACAATGTTTCAGATCAAAGGGATGAAGAGCTGCCCACTTTGTTGCACTTTGCTGCCAAGTACGGACTAAAGAACCTCACTGCCTTGTTGCTCACCTGCCCGGGAGCCCTACAGGCCTACAGTGTTGCCAACAAGCAGGGCCACTACCCTAACACCATCGCCGAGAAGCATGGCTTCCGGGACCTGCGGCAGTTCATCGACGAGTACGTGGTAAGGTCAAGGCGGGAGAGGCCCCGGGAATTGGAAATGCACCATGCGGTCCCCAGGGCTGCCTTTGCACCAGAGACTCTGGGGGGGCTTCATCTATAGCATGTCCTCATGTGCCTCTGCTGGCAGGGCCAGTATACGCGGGCTGGAGAGATGAGCCCTGGAGTCACTGGTCGTGCATGTGTGCCTTCTAAGTCACTTCAGTCATGTCCAACTTTTTGCCACCCATGGACTGTAGCCCACCAGGTTCCTCTGTCCATGGGATTCTCCAGGCAACACCGGAGTGGGTTGCCATGCCCTCCTCCGGGGGATCTTCCTCATGCAGGATTGAACGCGGGATCAAACCCACATCTCTTAACGTCTCCTGCATCGGCAGGCAGGTTCTTTACCACTAGTGTCAGCTGGGAAGCCTGGAGTCACATGGACCCGGGTCCAGTTTCCTTATCAGTGCTTGTTAGCCACGTGACTTTGGGCAAATCATGTATCTATATTCTTTCTCTCTCAGTTTCTTAATATACAGGAGAAAGATGATAATAGTTCTACTCTTAGGATTGTTTTGAGGATAAAAAGAGATAATGTAGGTAAAGCGCTAAGATCCACCCTCGAAGAATTTACAGAGACATCTGCCGAGTGAATCTGCTGAGGGCAGATGCCAACTCCTCTCTCCAGCTGCCTCCCCACCCACCTTCAAGGCACCTGGCAGGATGTTGCCAGCTGCTTCGCCCACCATCAAGCCCAGGTTAACTGTTAAGCTTGGTTCCTTTCTTAGCACTGACCACAGTAAAACTCTGCATCTGAGGCTACAGGGCAGCCAGCCGTGAGGCCCCACCTCCTGACAGCCTCTCTCACTTTCTGAGCCTCTGCCTGTCTTCAGGTTTAACTGCTTCTCTAGTTTAGGATCCACAGATCCTCCTCAATCATTGACTTGGGGCTCCTTCTTTGAGTGTAATCTCATCCTGTATCTTGGCCTTGATACATGGCCCCAAATTCCTTCCATTGTTTTGGAGGCAGATGTCCTTTGTGACTCCACCCTTTTCTGGTTTTCTTCCATTTTCATGATTCACAGCAGCAATGCGGAAATAGCTTAGCCTCTCATATGAGGCTATGACCTCAAAAGGAACAATGAACACAATTTAGTCTTGTTTTCTGCCTCCAGAAAGAAGTGAGCCTGACACCTCCCCAGAAACTTACCTCTCTGCTCTGGACTTGACAATCTACAAGGCAATGACTCACTGAGATATATAGAGAGGCCTCCAAAATTTGGGGACTGATTAAATATATTGAATGAATAGAATAGCATGAGTGCTTATTTGGTGTATCATTGGCATAAATGAAGCCAAAAGGTACTTACAGTCTAGAAGCATTTACTTGGCTTCACTTTGGAGTCAAAAATGTATGACAGGGAGTGTTAGGCTTCCCTGACAATAGTTTTTGTTAACAGCATACTGTGTTCATATTAATGACCACTATTTATTGCATTTATTTGTTTGGCAAATGCATTGTCTCTTGAGTCCTCCCCACTATTCTTTGAAGTTGACAGTATTGTTATCTTTCTTCAACAAAGGAGGAAAAGGGCCTCAAAAGGCAGAGTAGTTGTGCCAAGGGCCCCACACTTGTCAGGGTGGAGATAGGATGTGAACCTCGTTGATGCTAAAGCTGGGGCCTGTTATCCTACTTTATGTCATAGGGTCGTGGAAAGATGCTTGTCCAGTTTGCACTGAAGTTAATCTGGTTCACATCTGTCGTATCATCTTTGTTCTCAGACTATAATCCCTTCAACCAATGCATCCCCAGCTTTGCCCTGCAAAGGTCGCCCCTGCATGTCGTTCAT
This sequence comes from Oreotragus oreotragus, assembly GCA_006410675.1. Taxonomy (NCBI): domain Eukaryota; kingdom Metazoa; phylum Chordata; class Mammalia; order Artiodactyla; family Bovidae; genus Oreotragus; species Oreotragus oreotragus. The sequence continues at coordinate 90,569 of SJYX01013672.1, forward strand.
GATTCCAAAGAACTGTCCCATTTCCTCTTTCCACCATATCAAAACCAAAAGTCAGACTCTGAGTCTCCAACACTTCACAGCTGTCACCTGGTCCGTTCCTTGGGGTTCATCAGGGAACCAACGCAGAGTGTCAAGAGCAGATTAGTGCTCTTGGGGTAGTGATGATGAAAATGAGGATTTTTGTGGGTTGATGCTGAAATAAAGATTGTGAAACATCAGAGTTTCTTACCAGGAAAAGTTGTGCAGGGGTTTCAGAGAAGTCACCTCTCTGGCTTCACCACCACCTGGAGGCAGAATGACAAAAGGGGGGCGGGTCTCTCTGACTTCAGTGGATTTCACCCAAGACCACCTCTCTTTCTGGACACAGGATTTAAAACTGAGGTGGGCACTTTGGAGAAGTGTGCTGTCAGGCACTTTGGAGCAGCCTAATATAAGGAACAAGGACAGGTGAACCAAGTTCCCAAGGGACTTCTGACTATGCAACTTAGCTGCAGCCCTGTTTAGCCCATTTGAATTTCCATCTGGCTAATCAGCAAAGGTTCCACCTTTGTGTGCCATTTGTTCCCGTTTGAGGAACCACTAAGGTATGGTAGAAAAGTCAGAAGCCAGGATTGCGGATCCTTGAGTAAGGCATTAGCTTTTTCTGAGCTTTGGTTTTCTCATCTCACCAGAAGCAGCAGTGGAAAGGATGTCAGGATACACTGCATAAGCACATCCCTAGCCCTTCCCTGACACATCAAAGGCACTCATGAGAAGGTGGTAGATTTGTATCTTTCAGGCCTTGGACATTTAACAGATGTCCCCTCTGAGTGCCTAACTGCTCCTTAGTGTTGGCGGAAGATACAAAGGTGAAAACAAAGGACATAGAACAAAGACTTGGAGGCTGGCTCCTCAAGGAGCTTTCAGTCCGGTGGGAAATACAGACCTGCACACCCAGTTGCAACCCTGATTCTTGTGAGCCTTTACTCGACTGCCACAAGGCCACTCGCATACCTGATGCTGTCCAGAGAGCCCGGCTGTGTCAGCATGCCTGTGGGGCCTTCCCTCTCTTTCAGGAAACTGTGGACATGCTGAAGAGTCACATTAAAGAGGAGCTGATGCAAGGGGAGGAGGCTGACTCTGTGTATGAGTCCATGGCCCACTTGTCCACAGACCTGCTCATGAAATGCTCCCTCAACCCTGGCTGTGACGAGGACCTGTACGAGTCCATGGCGGCCTTCGTCCCAGCTGCCACCGAGGACCTCTGTAAGTCGCCTGGCTCAGTTCTGCTTCTGTCTTTCTGCTGACAAGAGCGTTGCTTCCTTCTGCTGTGTGTGGGGGAAGTCCCTTGCTTACCCTTACCCCAACTCCGGAGAGATGAAGATCCCATTTTACACAAAGTTAGACAGGTCATCGTGTACTATGACAAGCAGAATTGTTCTCCAAACTTCCTGCTTTGTTACGGGAAAGTTTAAGCAGGGGCTGGAAGGCAGGCTTGATGAGAAGTGTTGCCTTCTGATCCTAGAAGTGAAATTGGTGGCTTTTGACTCTTATCAGTCCCAGCACACATTCTGTAACGCTCCCCCATCCACTACGCTGACCCGAGATCGGCATAATAGAACCCATCTGTTAATACACATGAAATTTTTAGAAATCAAATATTGCCCTGATTGAAACATAGAGAACTAGGAGAGGAATGCCCAGGGTACCTGCACCTGAGGACATGCTGCGTTAGGGAGATGCAGTCACCTACCCTCTGAATCGCTGGCACTCTCACAGCCTCAAATGCTGGCTGATATGTTCGTCGTTTCGGTAACTTGGCTATTGCCAGCAGTGCTGGCATTGATGCCTGGATTTTCCTAAATGGTGAGTGATCTCTCGCATTCTCCTCCCTATTTTTATAGTAATGGAATTCCTGGAAAGTATAATATATATGAAAACCATGCAAAATACAAGTTGTATTTTATAAATGAAGTAGTTTAGCTTCTAGTTTCAGAAAATTATGAAAACCTTTTTTTTTTCCCATTAACCTAATTTTACTGGATTAATGTATAATAAACATTTCCAAAATATCATATCTCCAGGACATGATTTTTTTTGTAAATTGCTTAACAAATTTTGCCCTTTTTTGTTTATCTGGCCCTTGCACACCCATGCCTCTCTCCATGGACCCAGCAAACAATTCTGGAGCATTGGTGTTTCAGCCACTTACCGCTCCCCGTTGTTTGTGAGAAAACGTGTTGCAGGGGAGACGCGGTCCTTTGCAACCTGGAACACAGGCCCATTCACGAAAGAACATTTGGAGAACAAGAAGTACCCCTGTGGGAGGCCAGAGACCATGCATCAACATTTCTGCCCTGGGTCCTTATGGTGGAGCAGTTGGACAATGAGAGAAGCCCCCACTTGACTGGCAGTTGATTTAGTGTTGACAGAGAGCCTTAACCCCCGTTATGCCTCTGGGTGGATGCTCCAGCACACGAATCCGCCTACCACAGCGGTGCAGAGCTGGCAGGAACACTAAGGGCAGCCATCCCACTCCTCCTGGTCTACCAGGCCTCTCACAGTGGGAGCCCTGAGCCTCTGCAGCACTTTGCAAGGCAGCAGAGTGCTAGGGAGCTTGCCTGGTCTGCGGCCGGTTGGCAACTTGTCAAGTTACATGGGGCCAGGATAGGGTGATTGGAGATTCTGGTTACCTTGGAGCTAGCAGGAGGCCACAGACGGGCAGACTATAAAATTTGGCTGTTTGGGGAATGGGCGAAGGAAAGCCAGTGCGTTTTTCACTTTCCACATCATATAAACTCTGAATTTTCTGAATCTAGATATGATTTGTGTTTCTGTCTGTGGTTTAACCTTGAGAATGACTACTGGCCCAGAAGCAGCAGTCACTGGTACCTGGGGAGGAACCACTCATTTTACTACCAGTGGCCAGCAACTCTAGGAGAGAAGGCAGGTTAAGTCATAAACAAGCAGGGCAAACCGATCAATCTAAGACGTATGTTTATAACAGCAACCAGCACAGTTATCACTGGGAACATCTGCCTTTCGTGTCAGTGCACTGCTTTTATCTCTGCGATAAAATCTGTGATCATCCTGGGGCTTGGCGGATAATCATCTTCATTTTAAAGAGAAATGGGCGCTAAGGTGCCAAAGCTAAGCAACTTTCTTAAGTCCCGTCGAGGGAGAATTGAGTCAGGAAGCTGGGTTTGCAGATTCCCAGGGATCCAGGCTCTCGGCTGCCCACTGGGTTGGAGGACCCTCCTGGCCTGCCCTTCCTCTCAGGTCTACACTTGCCCGCCCTGGGACAGATACTTACAAGAGACTTATTTCTAAATGAAATAGCAGAGGTTATCAGTGTCTCGCCTTGTTACAATTCAACCCTAGAAGCTGAAAATAAATATATTAGGGAAACTAGGCTGTGTTTATTCACTAACTGACTCACTGGCTCATTCACTCATCCGCTCACAGAACAACATGATGGATGCAGCTAGGCCAGCTCGTACCATTGCTCCAGAGTTCATCTAACTGTGTTGGGACAAATCTGCCCCTTTCTCTTAATTTTTTTAACACCAAAAACATTTTGTATTGGAGTGTAGCCAATTAACAATGTTGTGATAATTTCAAGTGAACAGTGAAGGGACTCAGCCATGTATGTGTCTATTCTCCTCCAACCCCTTCTCCCATCCAGGCTGGCACATAACATTAAGCAGAGTTCCATGTGCTATACAATAGGTTTTTGTTGGTTATCCATTTAAAATCTGCCCCTTTCTGACTTAAGTTTTGGAAAAGAGATAGTAATAAGGTCCCCAAAGGGAATCCAAATAACTACTAAGTAGGAAGGTTGTCAGAGAGGCTCCCAGTGTTGAATGAAAGGAGCTGGGGTGTTGAGTTCTGATCCTGAGATTTGGGGGCCCTTCCCCTGAACTTGTGCATGTACGCGCATGTACACACACACACACACTCCTCACCATCGTGCTGCCACCAAGTGGTGGCTACATGTGTTTGTCATCAGACTTTTCAACTTTGCTCCCAATTCTCTTGAAAAGTTTGTGTTCAAGAGCCCCACAGATTTAAACCATCAAGTTCCACACCATACTATATAATAAATAAATGTTTTTAGGGTAAGCTTATGGAAACACTAAATGAAAATTATGGCACATCTCTTCTCATTTACTTCTTTTGCTTCTGTCTCAGCTTGGAAAATCTCCAGATCCCTTCCCAAAGCCCGAAGACCTCCACAGCCATGTATTCATTTGTTTCTTCCTCATTAGTCTGTTCACTTTCACATTCATTCAACAACATTTATCAATCCACTCAAGTGTTTAAGTCACCGTACCAGGTGACAAGGAGTCAGCAAATAAGCCAGTATGGTCCCTGCCTTCTAACACTTCCCTTCTTGTGGGAGAGCTGGATGTTAAACAAAGAGACTGCCTGCTGCTGCTGCTGCTGCTGCTAAGTCGCTTCAGTGGTGTCCGACTCTGTGCGACCCCATAGACGGCAACCCACCAGGCTCCCCCGTCCCTGGGATTCTCCAGTCAAGAACACTGCCTAACTGAACACATAACTACAAACTGTGACAGTCCGCAGAGGAAAACGACCTGATGCTCTCTAGAGGGTAGCTAGTAGAGAATGGATCTTAGCAGGTCATAGTACCCACTGCACCCCACCAGCAAACTGACCCGTGAACTCCTTCCTGCAAGGCAGAGGGTATGTGTGCTCACTGGGAGCACTGCATTGAGGCCCTGCTTGTCTGCTAAGAAATTCACAGAACCTGACACGCTGCTTCTCCTAACCTTTTCATGTTAGCCTCTTCTTTGTCATTGCAAATCACCTCTCAGTCTAATTTCAGACTACAGTTCGCTTCTCTCTGTCCGTGTGTCTCTATCTCTGTGTCTCCCCTCCACAACTCCCTCTTCTTCTCTGTCTCATTGTCTCTCCCCTTCTCCCCTCCTCTGACTCCCATGTCTGCATATATGTGACTATATCTTTCTCTCTGTCTCTATTTCTGCCTCTCTGTCACTGTCTCTCTCTCACCTTCCCCTCACTTCTCCATGAGGGTATAGGAAGGTTGGACTTTCCTGTGGACATGGTCAATCACAGCCATCCTTCTACCTGTGTGCAAACAGAACCAATCAGGTTTCAAATTTGTTTGTTTGTTTTCAACTGTTTCACCATGCAGCTCCTTGCTCTAAGCCTCTTTTCTATTCACAGTAGCACTTGCTGAAAAAAAAAAAATAAAGCGTTTGGCCAGCTTTCAGGGTTTGAGAGCCTTTCCAGAAGAACAGTCACTCGGTATCTGATATTTTACTGTATTACATACTCAGATTAGGTTTTCTATTAAATTAGTAACACATAATCTGGATGGAGTTTCCACCGCGGCTAAGCAATCTAGATTTATGTCCCAGGAAGAGTATCATATGAGCGTCTTTGAAAATTCATTATTGCTCTTGACTCGTTCCTTAATTAAGTGTCTGCCTGCCTTCACTCATCTGTTCCAGCTTCTTTCTTCCCAGGAATGGTTTCTCTGGGGTCAACTCCTATAAAAAACTAGAGTGTAACTCTGCAGCTGGCTTTCCCAGAAGGAGACTGTGGCCCCAGAATCTCCTTGTTATTGTTTTGGGTTGTTTTTTTTTTTTTTCCCAATGAAATGAAAGAACTCTGCATTTTTTCCTGAGATCAGCAGGTTTCAGCACATTTCAGTTTATTTTTAACTGACCAGTGGTGAAGGTTAAATGCTTAGACTCTGAAGTACAAGCTCTGAGCATCCAGGGATGCAGGATCTGCTGCTGTCGCTGTCCTTTTCAAACTGTCCTTTGTCTGGAAACTGACTCCATTCACCTCTAGAATTTCCTATGTATTTCAGTTACTCATGTGTTACTGTATGCTTGGGTTGTGTGCACACATGGGTTGTCAAATTTAGAGCCTGAAGGTTTGAACTGTCATTAACTTGAGACAACCAGGAGCTTTTTCTTTTCTTTGTTCTTACGAAGGTAGTGTCTGCTACCACTTGGACTTACTGCCTAATACAGCTATGGCAAATAGTGTTTTTAAAATAATTTCCACATCAGGTAGCTGGTGTTGAGGTCCTGGGAAGCTGTGTTGAGAAGGATCCTGAGGCCACAAAGAAGGTAGTGATTGAATAAAGATATTTACCTTGAATACAGAATAGTGGTGTGGAGGCCAGTGTGTATCGCTATTCCTTGTCTAATTTAAAGATTGTTTTGTTTTGTTGTTTATTCGCTAAATCATATCTGACTCTTTTGTGACCCCGTGGACTATAGCCCACCAGGCTGTTCTGTCCATGGAATTTTCCAAGCAAGAATACTGGAGTGCGTTGCCATTTCCTTCTCCAGGGGATCTTCCCGACTCAGGGATCAAACCCGCGTCTCTTGAATTGGCAGGCAGATTCTTTACTGTTGAGCCACCAGAATAGCCAATTCAAAGATACTTATGCATGTTAGGTAAAAGACGACACCAAAAGAGTGTCTAACAGGCTTTGATGGAGAAGCGCTCCCGGGCGGGATTCCGACCGAACGAGGCAGATCGAGGAAGTCCGCGCCCAGACCGTGTTGGAGGTGGCTTATACGTGTTCCTTGAGAGAGACGGTCAGATTAATGGACGGGGGTTCGGATAGGTCGCCAGGCTGAGGCGTCGCGGGCTGATAGGTCCTTTACCGTGGCTGGGGTGGGGCGGCTTTAGCTGGCGAAATGTGCTGTCATTGGTCCCTGGGATCTGGGAGGCTCCTTCCGTTAGAGACCTCCCCCGCCAGTGGGGGGAGAGAAAGGGTGGCCCATTATGGCCCACGGGGTCCGACTTTACAATGCAGTCCAGCAGTTAACACTTCATGTTTTCACTGCAAGTGGCATGGGTATGATCCCAGGTCAGGGAAATGAGATCCTGTGTGCCCCACCGTGTGGCAAAAAAATTTTTAAAAATCATGACAAACCTATGTGATATGTACTATTATTGATGCAGAAAGCTTAGTTTCTCTGTACACCAGCCCTAAATCAGATCTCAGAGACAGTTTTGGGTGAAGTAGAAAAGGATAGCTTTATTGCTTTGCCAGGCAAAAGAAGACATAGTGGGTTGATGCCCTCAAAACGAAGTTTCCCAACTTGGGGAAGATAGAAGTTTTATAGTAAAAGTGGGAGTGATCAGCTTGTGAACATTCTTCTGATAGGTTGGTGATAAGCTAAGTAGGAGTCAGCATTGTCAACCTTCAGGGTCAACTGGCCTGGGGTCTACATGCTTATAGGCAGCACTTCTCCCACCTGGAAGGAGTTTCAGTATCTGCAGAAGAGCTCAAAGATAATGTTGTGTGTATCCATTGATGGGGAAACAGGACCTTGTCCCAAGGCTCTCTTGACTGTTTCTCCCTGGTCTCACATCTCCGCCCTTCCCTGATTAACAACTGCTTGAGTCTGCCGTTTGGAACTCCAGGAAGGTCATGGAAGCTGAATGAAGGCTGTTTCCTATAATCAGTGAAACAGGGACACAGAAAGAAAGGCTCTGTGCCCAGAAGCCCCACAGGGCCCTGCAAGGTATCATTATTATCACCATTCGCAAAGAGTCGGACACGACTGAGGACTGAACTGAACTGAACTGAACTAGAGACAGGAAAACGAACCTGAGAGGAAGTAAACAACTTGGCCCAAGATAATCATGGGCAAAGAGTTAATGTAACAGCTTTCATTTCCCTTCTCCAGGACAATTTGACCTTCACTGACTTCCGCTCTGTTACCCTGGTAACCTGATAAGAGCCATATGTCAATTACGTCTCTAGGCAACATTGCCTATGATAAAAATGACCCCTAATTGGTTGGCAAATTGCATCTGGAACTAGGAGGAATTGTATGTAAACTATAAATACTTGAAAAGGACACCATACTGTGGGCTTCCCTGACGGCAGTGTCTCTGGATGCCTCTTAAGGGGACCTTGGAAGCTGTGCCTCAGGAGGAGCTGATGTAACGCAGGAGTTGGGAGATGCTGCTCCTCTGAGCGGGGAAGGCAATGGCACCCCACCCCAGTACTCTTGCCTGGAAAATCCAATGGACGGAGTAGCCTGGTGGGCTGCAGTCCATGGGGTCGCTAACAGTCGGATAGACTGAACGACTTAACCTTCACTTTTCTCTTTCATGCATTGGAGAAGGAAATGGCAACCCACTCCAGTGTTCTTGCCTGGAGAATCCCGGGGATGGGGGAGCCTGATGGGCTGCCGTCTATGGGGTCACACAGAGTCGGACACGACTGAAGTGACTTAGCAGCTCCTCTGAGACACCAGGACATCTCCTCCACCTGCCTGATATGGCTCTGGTTTCCTTGCATGAGAGCTGTGAGACGGGCGAGACTCCCTGAATGAGGAAAGCTCCTTGGTACAGTCCTGCTGGTCTGTATCCTCCAACCTTCTGAGTAGGTTGGTGCCAGCATAGCCCATGGTCATTTGTAAGTCCCAATGATCAGCTGGATCTCAAAGTTGGATCTAGAAGTGAATTGGCCCAGGGTGTTGCAGTCCTACAGTCAGAAGTGGAGCAATCAAAATTGGAAACCTATGCATTCTGACCCAAATGCCCATATCTGTCACCATCCATCTAGGGTGCCTCAAGGAGGAGAAATAATTCTACAGATGTCTCAAGACTGATGTTTATCTGATCCTAGTTTGTCTACTTGCAAAACTATGCCCTTAACCACCAGTGAAGGCGTGATTATAGAATAAAAAGATGTGTTTGTCACAGGTAACCCTGCCTCGTTCATCGAACCCATGGATGCATGGCTCACGAGACTTCCTGGAAGGTGACTTGATAGTGTAGGCGGACAGGAAGGGGTCAGTGTGGGTCATTCCCAGAGTGTGAGCTTGCATTGCTTCCTCTCCTTTTCTCATCTCTTTCCCTCCTCTCTGTTCTTCTCCTTTTAAAAAAACATTTGAACTACTTTTAGATTTTGAGAAAAGCTGCAAAAATGTTACCCTTCCTGTATGCCTTTCATCCAGATTTCTCAGATAATAACATCTTACATAATCATAGTTACTAAAGCTGCGCAATGAACATTGGTGCAATACTGCCAACTAGACTCTAGACCTTGTTCAAATGTCACCAGTTTTTCCCCCAAGGCTCTTTTTCTGTTTGTAGGTGGGACTAGACGCTGATCCTAGAAAGGAAGCTGCAGTGTCTGCTGTTGTTCGTAAGACAGTTCCTCAGTCATTCCTCCTCTTGGATACTTTGGAAGAACACCAATCAGTTATTTTGTAGAATGCCCTTTAGTTGGGTTTGTCAGATGCTTTCTATGAGTGGACTGAGTGAGGTTATAAGTTTTGAGCAAGAATACCATAGCAATCCTCCTCCAAGCATTAAGGGATCATGATGTTGATATGTCTTATTACTGGGGCTCATTCTTTTCTTCTCTCTTTCCTTTCTTAACTTCTTTCTTTAACCCACAAGNCTTGTCCCAAGGCTCTCTTGACTGTTTCTCCCTGGTCTCACATCTCCGCCCTTCCCTGATTAACAACTGCTTGAGTCTGCCGTTTGGAACTCCAGGAAGGTCATGGAAGCTGAATGAAGGCTGTTTCCTATAATCAGTGAAACAGGGACACAGAAAGAAAGGCTCTGTGCCCAGAAGCCCCACAGGGCCCTGCAAGGTATCATTATTATCACCATTCGCAAAGAGTCGGACACGACTGAGGACTGAACTGAACTGAACTGAACTAGAGACAGGAAAACGAACCTGAGAGGAAGTAAACAACTTGGCCCAAGATAATCATGGGCAAAGAGTTAATGTAACAGCTTTCATTTCCCTTCTCCAGGACAATTTGACCTTCACTGACTTCCGCTCTGTTACCCTGGTAACCTGATAAGAGCCATATGTCAATTACGTCTCTAGGCAACATTGCCTATGATAAAAATGACCCCTAATTGGTTGGCAAATTGCATCTGGAACTAGGAGGAATTGTATGTAAACTATAAATACTTGAAAAGGACACCATACTGTGGGCTTCCCTGACGGCAGTGTCTCTGGATGCCTCTTAAGGGGACCTTGGAAGCTGTGCCTCAGGAGGAGCTGATGTAACGCAGGAGTTGGGAGATGCTGCTCCTCTGAGCGGGGAAGGCAATGGCACCCCACCCCAGTACTCTTGCCTGGAAAATCCAATGGACGGAGTAGCCTGGTGGGCTGCAGTCCATGGGGTCGCTAACAGTCGGATAGACTGAACGACTTAACCTTCACTTTTCTCTTTCATGCATTGGAGAAGGAAATGGCAACCCACTCCAGTGTTCTTGCCTGGAGAATCCCAGGGATGGGGGAGCCTGATGGGCTGCCATCTATGGGGTCACACAGAGTCGGACACGACTGAAGTGACTTAGCAGCTCCTCTGAGACACCAGGACATCTCCTCCACCTGCCTGATATGGCTCTGGTTTCCTTGCATGAGAGCTGTGAGACGGGCGAGACTCCCTGAATGAGGAAAGCTCCTTGGTACAGTCCTGCTGGTCTGTATCCTCCAACCTTCTGAGTAGGTTGGTGCCAGCATAGCCCATGGTCATTTGTAAGTCCCAATGATCAGCTGGATCTCAAAGTTGGATCTAGAAGTGAATTGGCCCAGGGTGTTGCAGTCCTACAGTCAGAAGTGGAGCAATCAAAATTGGAAACCTATGCATTCTGACCCAAATGCCCATATCTGTCACCATCCATCTAGGGTGCCTCAAGGAGGAGAAATAATTCTACAGATGTCTCAAGACTGATGTTTATCTGATCCTAGTTTGTCTACTTGCAAAACTATGCCCTTAACCACCAGTGAAGGCGTGATTATAGAATAAAAAGATGTGTTTGTCACAGGTAACCCTGCCTCGTTCATCGAACCCATGGATGCATGGCTCACGAGACTTCCTGGAAGGTGACTTGATAGTGTAGGCGGACAGGAAGGGGTCAGTGTGGGTCATTCCCAGAGTGTGAGCTTGCATTGCTTCCTCTCCTTTTCTCATCTCTTTCCCTCCTCTCTGTTCTTCTCCTTTTAAAAAAACATTTGAACTACTTTTAGATTTTGAGAAAAGCTGCAAAAATGTTACCCTTCCTGTATGCCTTTCATCCAGATTTCTCAGATAATAACATCTTACATAATCATAGTTACTAAAGCTGCGCAATGAACATTGGTGCAATACTGCCAACTAGACTCTAGACCTTGTTCAAATTTCACCAGTTTTTCCCCCAAGGCTCTTTTTCTGTTTGTAGGTGGGACTAGACGCTGATCCTAGAAAGGAAGCTGCAGTGTCTGCTGTTGTTCGTAAGACAGTTCCTCAGTCATTCCTCCTCTTGGATACTTTGGAAGAACACCAATCAGTTATTTTGTAGAATGCCCTTTAGTTGGGTTTGTCAGATGCTTTCTATGAGTGGACTGAGTGAGGTTATAAGTTTTGAGCAAGAATACCATAGCAATCCTCCTCCAAGCATTAAGGGATCATGATGTTGATATGTCTTATTACTGGGGCTCATTCTTTTCTTCTCTCTTTCCTTTCTTAACTTCTTTCTTTAACCCACAAGACAGTCAGCACATGAAGATGGGGTCATCGTACCAGGACAGAAACCCTCAGCCTTACTCTGGAAGTGTGAGAGATCCAGCCAGGGGTGCTCTTGCTGCTTTCAGTTTTCTTCTATGTTTCGTTTTTCTAACTCTTTGTAGCTCCTTCAGTTTTTCAGCTATGTCTTGAACATGGAAATCAGTTCTGTCAAAATGAACTTTGTTAGTGAAATAGCTAGGCCATGTGTGACTCTTCTACTACTGTCAGTGAGGGTGACCGATTATACGTGTGAGGTTTGCACTCCGGTGTTGCCAGCCTGGGGGGTTTGATTATTGATGATTGAAACTGTCCTGATGCTGCTCAATTCAGTTCAGTCGCTCAGTCGTGTCCGACTCTTTGCAACCCCATGAACTGCAGCACGCCAGGCCTCCCTGTCCATTACCAGCTCCCAGAGTTCACTCAAACTCACGTCCATCGAGTCGGTGATGCCATCCAGTCATCTCATCCTCTGTCGTCCCCTTCTCCTCCTGCCCCTGATCCCTCCCAGCATCAGAGTCTTTTCCAGTGAGTCAACTCTTCGCATGAGATGGCCAAAGTACTGGAGTTTCAGCTTCAGCATCATTCCTTCCAAAGAAATCCCAGGGCTGATCTCCTTTAGAATGGACTGGTTGGATCTCCTTGCAGTCCAAGGGACTCTCCAACACCACAGTTCAAAGGCATCGATTCTTCGGCGCTCAGCTTTCTTCACAGTCCAACTCTCATATCCATACATGACCACTGGAAAAACCATAGCCTTGACTAGACAGACCTTTGTTGGGAAAGTAATGCCTCTGCTTTTCAATATGCTGCTCGGCCTTCACCAAATTCTTAGAGATGCTGGAGCCTGAGGGGGCTGCGGTTCCTGGAGGATGCAGCACTGGGTGTAACAGAGCCCTGTGATAAGCCCATCCTCATCTCTAGACGTGTCTCATGCAAGCAAGTCTTTCCTCCAGGGTCTTTTCCTCTGTGTTTTATTGCTTTGTGAGTTAGGAGTTTCAAAAGTTGGCTGGGTCAGGGTCAGGCAGCTGAGGGGTGAAAGGGTGTAGGGACAGGAGTGGGGAGGGTAGAAGAGGGCCCTGTGACTAGCAGGGCACATCTGTATGGTATGTCTTTCTAACTTCATGGGGAAAGTGTTCCATAAAACCGAAGTTAAGCAATTTAAGTAAGTGGAATTTCTCTCGTCTTCAGTTTTTAAGAAATGGATTGTGAGTTCTTATCTGAAATTTATTTTTAAAGTACTTCTAGGTATGTTTCAGGATCGGTACAGTTATCCTAATCTCTACAGTTTACTTTATAGAATGCAGTGTTGACCAGAGATGGTCACTGAGTTAACAGTTTTCACATTTGGAATCACAGGGCTTTGGACTAGAGGGTATCAAGGTAGATTATATTCAATGTAATGTCTTTACTACATTTATTTCAAGAAATATTAAACTGAAAAAGTAGAAAAAAGGAAAGGAATTGGAAAAAAGATTCATCAAGAGTATATATTTCTTTTTTTTTGTCTCAGATTTTTTTTTTTTAAACTACATATTATATCCCCCTATGAGCCCCTTCTGGAACTTAATTGTCGTCCCTCTCAGAGGTACCACTACCATGAATTCAGCACTTATCCTTTCCAGCATGTCAGCAAGTTTTCATATGTTTATTAGATATTTATGAATTCATAAACCACATGTAGTATCATTTTACAGGTCTTAAAATTTATATAAACTATTATATATACTGCAAAGTGCTTTACATAAAATACTTTATATACTACAAACACCAGTCTGCAACTTTTTCACTCAATATTGTGTCTTGTGTTATGGTCACAAAGTTTATATTTTGATTATCAAAAGATTGTCAAAGTTTGAAATAAGGTCGAGTAAAAAGCTATGCTATGTAATAATGCCATATCTGCTCACTGGAAAGTTAAACTCAGTATTTTTATAATTAAATCAATAACCTAGTAACTGACAGGTGAGCCATAATTTATTTTTAATAACCTAAATTTATTTTTGCTTTGGGAATCTAATTGTACAGACTTGATCATAATTACCTAGACCTTAAAGTGTTGATAGGTTTTTTTCTCATATATGAATGCAACACAAGCCACTGTGGGTAATCTGGAAGACAAAGAAAAGTGTAAAATAGAAAATAAAATGTTCACAATCTGAATTGTCCATGAGCTACATATACTAATTCAGAAATAGTCACTATATGCATTTTGATGTATTTTTTTCCCCAGGCTTTCTTCTATGTACATACAAATACTTTGTTTCAAAACTAGAATTATGTCATGTGAAGTTCATTATCCTTTAACATGATTTTATGAACGAGGCCTCTTTTCAGTGAACATTCTTGGGAAATGTGATATAAATATAAAGTTTTCATACAGATTCACCAGATTGTATTTAACGGGTCCCCGAAGATTAAAGTAGTAGGAAACAGTATATCTATGTATAGTGATTAAATTCAAATGATGTTTTTTCTCAAAGCATAGTATTCAAGTTACATATTTTGCCTAAGGAAACAAATCCCCAGTAATTGTATGATATGACTTACTGAATGCAAACTCTTGATAATATCAAAGCTCTACTTTTAAACACAAGGCTGTAATTTTGCTCCCAAAATGCATACTTCAGAGTCATAAAGTAACAGCTACAGCTGGTTACTCAGGTTTAAGTAGAATCTGCTACAGTAATTGAATAGTTTTCACATAGTTTTGGTCTCCATGGGTTTATGCTTAATAGTGAAAAATCAAAGGTCTGTGAACTTCCTCCTTATAAATGACCAATTACATGGATGACCTAAAAAGAGTTTGTTTATGAGATGGTACTAGAGTAGCTCCAATACATGCTTTTAACTGTAACAAAATGGTTCGTAGTTTAAATAAATTACTATTTATCTATACTTTGTTGTTTTTGCTTCTATTTTTTATCCTGTCATGCAAAAGACTACAATTATATATTTAAAAATTAAGCCTATTCTTTCCAATGCAAATGAGCATATCTATACCTTTTGAGTCCTGTAGTCCAGGAAAGGGCCTGAAGATTGTAAATATTGTTTTTGTTTATACCCATACTTACTAGGTAGCCTTGCAGAGTAGATAAATTAAATGGATGCATGATTGCATGGGTCCATGGATACATGGATGATTAGATGGATGGATGGATAGATGGATGGTATAAGCAATTCTTGAATCTCTTAATTTGTCAAAACTTGTATCGGGTTGGCCAAAAGTGTGTTCAAGTTTTCCATAAGATGTTACACAAAAAACTGGACCAAACTTTTTTGGCCAAACAATGTATCCATTTATAAAATGTCTTTGCCTGAGTGGAAGAACAACATATAAATTCTTAGTCTCCTTTTCCTTCTAGATGTTGAGATGCTTCAGGCCAGGACATCTAATCCAATCCCCAGGGATGGTTTCTCTCGGACTACTAAAGACTCTATGATTCGCAAGTTTTTAGAAGGTAAGTTGCATCAGTGAGCAGGAAAGCAAAAAGAAGGAAAAAGAAACAAATGTCGGCATTGCCTGGCTACCTATGAGGGTTGCTCCACTCAACAAATGTACATGGCATGTGGTGTGATAGGAGATCCGTGAGCTCCCCCATCAGCCTGTTACAAGTAAGCAAGAAGTTCCCACCAGTGGAGCCACTGCTTTGGGTAAACCAGTTGCCTTTAGCAAGATCTCTTTTGAAATACACAGGTTCATTTTTATTTGACCAAAATTTAATGAGTACCTACTATAAGCAAAGAACTATTTTAGATACTGGGCTAGGGTCACAGAGGAAAATAAGATATGATCAATGCATTCAAGAGACTTTACTTTCTGGTGAAGGAGGAGAGCATGGGGGACATACATAGGTTAAAGGTTGCATAAAATCAAGGCTGTATTGTATAGTGATTATATATATATATATATATATATATATATATATATATATGCCAGTTTTCCCACTATTTATGAAGAAATTGTCTTTGCCTCCCTTTGTATTCTTGGCTCCTTTGTCATAAATAATTGATCATATAAGCATGAGTTTATTTTTGACTTTTGATTCTTTTCCATTGGTCTACAATGGTCTGTTTTTATGCCAGTACTATACTGTTTTGATTACTGTAGCTTTGTAGTGTAGTTTGAAATCAGGGAGTATGATACTTTCAGCTTTCTTCTTCTTTTTTCAAGATTACTTTGGTTATTTGGGGTCTTTTATGTTTCTGTACACATTTTAGAATCATTTGTCCTAATTCTGTGAAAAATGCCATTGGTATTTTGATCGACATTGCATTGAGTCTATAGATTGCCTTGGGGAATATGGTCATTTTAGCAATATTAATTCTTCTAATTCCACGAATGTGGTATATTTTTCCATTTGTTTGTGTTGTCTTCAATTAGTTTCATAAACGTCATAATGTTCAGAGTACAGATCTTTTACCTCCTTGGCTAGATTTATTCCTGGATATTTTATTCTTTTTGATACAGCTTTTAATGGGATTGTTTTAATTTCCCTTTCTCACGGTTCATTATTAGTGAATGCAACAGATTTCTGTATATTAATTTTGAATTCTGCAACCTTGCTGAATTCATTTACTAGTTCTAATAGCTTTTTAATGGCATCTTTAGGATTTCCTATATACAGTCTCATGTTATCTGCAATCAGTGACAGTTTTTCTTTTCTTTTTTTCTGATTTGGATTCCTTTTATCTCTTTTTCTTATGTGATTACTATGACTGGGACTTCCAATACTATGTTGCATGAAATTGTCTTGTTCCAGATCTTAGCAGAAATATTGTCTTGTTCCTGATCTTAGCAGAAATACTTTCAGCTTTTCACCATCTGTATGATGTTAGCAATGGCACCCCACTCCAGCACTCTTGCCTGGAAAATCCCATGGATGGAGGAGCCTGGTGGGCTGCGGTCCATTGGGTCGCAAAGAGTCTTTTTCTTATGTGATTACTATGACTGGGACTTCCAATACTATGTTGCATGAAATTGTCTTGTTCCAGATCTTAGCAGAAATATTGTCTTGTTCCTGATCTTAGCAGAAATACTTTCAGCTTTTCACCATCTGTATGATGTTAGCAATGGCACCCCACTCCAGCACTCTTGCCTGGAAAATCCCATGGATGGAGGAGCCTGGTGGGCTGCGGTCCATTGGGTCGCAAAGAGTCAGACATGACTGAACGACTTCACTTTCACTTTCCACTTTCATGCATTGGAGAAGGAAATGGCAACTCATTCCAGTGTTCTTGCCTGGAGAATCCTAGGGACGGGGGAGCCTGGTGGGCTGCCATCTATGGGGTCACACAGAGTCAGACACAACTGAAGTGACTTAGCAGCAGCAGCAGCAGCCATATGGTATGGCCTTTATTATGTTAAATTATGTTTCTTCCGTACCCATTCTGTTGAGAGTTTTTTAAAATTATAAAGGGATGTTGGATTTTGTCAAATGCTTTCTATGTATCCACTGAAATGATTACACAGTTTTATTCTTTAATTTGTTAATATGACATATCACATTCACTGATTTGCAGATACTGAATCATTTTTGCATCCCTTGGATTAAATCCCACTTCATCACGATGCATGATCCTTTTAGTGTATTGTTGAATTCAATTTGCTGGTATTTTGTTGAGAACAATTTTGCATCTATGTTCATCAAGGATATTGACCATAATTTTCTTTTTCGTGGTGTCTTTGTCTGCTTTAGGTGTCAGTGTGATGCTGGCCTCATAGATGAATTCAGAAGCATTCCTTCCTCTGCAAATTTTTGATGTGAACTCTTCTTTAAATGTATTCTAGAATTTACTTATAATCTATCTGGTCCTGGACTTCTGTTTGTTGCAAATTTGTAAAGTTACTGCTTCGGTTTCATTCTTTTTTTATATAAATTTACTTATTTTAATTGGAGGTTAATTACTTTACAATATTGTATTGGTTTTGCCATACATCAACATGAATCCACCACAGGTACACACATTTTCCCCATCCTGAGCCCCCCTCACTCCTCCTTCCCTGTACCATCCCTCTGGGTCATCTCAGTGCACCAGCCCCAAAAATCCAGTATCATGCATCGAACCTGGACTGGTGATTCGTTTCATATACGATATTATAGTCAGTTTCATTCCTGATAATTGGTCTGTTCATATTTTCAGTTTCTTCCCGATTAAGTCTGGGAAGATTGTATGTTTCTAGGAATTTATCTGTTTCTTCTAGATTGTCCATTTTATTAGAGTATAATTGTTTGTAGTAATCTCTTGTGATCCTTTGTATTTCTGTGATATCAGTTGTAACTTCTCTGGTTTCATTTCTGATTTTATTTATTTGGGACTTCTTTCTTTGTTTCTTGATGAGTCTGGCTAAATATTTATCAGTCTGTATTTTATTTATTTTTGCTCTTATCTTTATTGTTTCTCTCCCTCTACTAACTTTATGTTTTGTGGTTCTTTTTCTAATTCCTTTAGGTATAAGGTTAAGTTGTTTATTTGAGACTTTTTTTGCTTCCCGATGTAGGCCTGAAGCTCCCTCTTAGAACTGCTTTTGATATGTTGCCTAGATTTTGGATTATTGTGTTTCCATTTTCATTTGTCTCCACGTATTTTTCATTTCCTCTTTGATTTCTTCAGTGACCCATTGGTTGTTTAGTAGAATATTGTTTAGCCTCCATGGTGTTCCCCCCCACCCCCACCACAGTTTTTCTTGTAGTTGATTTCTGGTTTCATCCTCTTGTAGTTTGGAAGATAGTTGGTACAATTTAAATCTTTATAAATTTATTGAGGCTAGTTTTGTGGCCTATCGTGTGATCTACCCTGGGGAATAGTCCATGTGTACTTCAAAAAAGTGTGTATTCTGCTCCTTTTGGATTCAGTGTTCTATGAGTCAGTCAGTCGGTTAGTTCAGTTGCTCAGTCATGTCCGACTCTTTGTGACCCCACGGACTGGGACTGCAGCATACTAGGCTTCCCTGTCCATCACCAACTTCCGGAGCTTGCTCGAACTCATGTCCATTGAGTCAGTGCTGCCATCTAACGGTCTCATTCTCTGCCATCCCTTTCTCCTGCTTTTTATCTTTTCTAGCATCAAATTCTTTTCTAATAAGTCAGTTCTTTGCATCAGGTGGCCCAAGTATCGGAGTTTCAGCTTCAGCATCAGTCCTTCCAATGAATATTCAGGACTGATTTCCTTTAGGATGGACTGGTTTGATCTCCTAGTAGTCCAAGGGACTCTCAAGAGTCTTCTCCAACACCGCAGTTCAAAAGCATCATTTCTTTGGCACTCAGCTTTCTTTTTTTGTTTTAATTTATTTATTTTAGTTGGAGGCTAATTACTTTACAATATTGTAGTGGTTTTTGCCATACATTGATATGAATCAGCCATGGGTTTACATGTGTTCCCCATCCTGAACCCCCCACACACACCTCCCTCCCCACCCCATCCCTCTGGATCATCCCAGTGCACCAGCCCTGAGCACTCTGCCTCATGCATTGAACCTGAACTGGCCATGTTTACATGTATAATATGCATGGTATAATATACATGTGTACAGATATACATGATAAACAGATATACATGATAAACAGATATACTTGATATAATATACATGTTTCAATGCTATTGTCTCAGATCTTCCCACCCTTGCCTTCTCCCACAGAATCCTAAAGACTGTTCTATATATCTGTGTCTCTTTTGCTGTCTCGCATATAGGGTTATCATTACCATCTTTCTAAATTTCATATATATGTGTTACTTATTGGTGTTTTTCTTTCTGACTTACTTCACTTTGTATAATAGGCTCCA